>JBBHKE010002480.1:131481-179068 GCA_037447655.1 Zygnema cylindricum | reverse complement strand
TTTTTTTTTTTTTTTTTAGTTGTTTTTATCATATTAAAGATGATAATATGGGTTTTTCTTTAATTTATTCCAGTATATGTATATATTTTTTTACTTTTCACACTTTTTATTTTTATAGTGTATTATTGACTTTTTTTTGAAGTAATCGAATCGAACAAAATGATTCCGGTGAAGGTTTGTGGAGACCGATATTGTTTTTTTTTTATTCGGTTATTTATATAATTATGAAAAATATCGAAATTATAGTTTTTATTTAGTTTTTCTTATTATTATTATCTTAAGATGTGATCCATGGACATTCTTAGTTTTTTAGATACTTTTGTTTATTTGTTTTTTTTTGTATATTGGTTGGTTTTTATTTCTTAGGGAATTCCTGCCTCAGAATTATCCACACTATTTCTCTCCTCCCCTTTTTTTTTTTTCTGGGTATTCAATTCTGTTTATTGTTTGCCCTTATTCGTCCTTTCTGTACGGATATTTCCTGTGACCCATTTTTGTCCTTTCCTCCGTCCTTTTCTCTTCGTTGACATCTGTACGGACTGTACCGAATCCCGAATCCCGAATTCGAATTTCAGGTCGAATAAAGTCAACCGACTATTTTTTTTCTTCTGAAATCTGTTCTTCCAGAGTGACACATGTCAACTTTGTCTTTTTTTAAATCTAAAGTTTCCAGGTTTTCCGGGCGATCGTCTGAGAGCTTCTCGCAGCTCAAATTAGATTCGCTGACGTGGCAGCCGTGCTGTTTTGTCTTTTCTGAGATTCGGAGTAAATTTTGGCTGCAAATTGTTTCGGACAGCTGGCTGTCTTTGGGGTATATGTACGGAAAAAGATTCGATTTCCTGCACTGCCATTAAGTCGTACAAAACAAAATGTACGGAAAATTTAAAGCCGCCTGGGCTGAGAGCTTGCTGTTGATTGTACGGAAGTCAAACTGTGACAGCTGGAATATCTTAATGACTGTTATCGAATTCGTACGGACGATCGGATCTTATGGATAAGATCCTTTTTTTTTGACACATAGATTCGGGAATGCTTTGAAAACCGCGAAAAAGTCTGGGCTTCTGTACGGACTTTTTGTCATTTAATTTATGTACTCTGGACCGCGCCAAGCTGTTGTGTTTGCCACGTCATCAAGCGTCAAATCCGAACGCAGTGATTTCGACACGTGTGCTTCTGCGTTTTTTGGACTTTCTTGTTTTAGGACTGCACTGTTGTACGGAAACTGTTTTCTGACAGAAATTGCGGAAGTATCGATTTTTCCAACAGTGCAGTCCGATTTTTTGGATTTTTTTTCGATATAATTGTCCGATTTTTTGGAAGTCTGAACGGTTTTTTGCAACCGAAGTTTTGGGCCGCTGGCCCTGAGGGAAGAATGCTATCTGGGAGCTGGTTTTGTCGGTTAGTGAAACACTGTTTTCGATGGGCTTACGGGTTATTTAGAGGACGGTTATGTACGGAATTCGTCGCTTGTGGGACGGCTGTCTTTTTGAGAGTTTCTGGTTGAAGTTTTGCACCGACAACGTCGCTTTTTTTTGTTTTTTACTTTTTTATTTGTTTTTCTCGTTTAATTTGAGGTCTCTTTTTAACCAATAGCAATAGACTTTTCTTTATTTCTCTTTTACTCACTCGGAGCCACTCACTCCCCTCCCTTCCCCCTTCTCCCTGTCTCCCCCTTTTTTGTTTCGCTTCGGTGTATTTTCACAACTGTACACACCCGCGAATCGTTATAAGCGTCAAGGTTTTTTTCGCCACTTAAAACATCTTTCTCCGTACACACTTGTCCGATTTTGATCTGACGGTTGCGATTGAAAGGTAACATTCTCAGCTTCAAATTGGCGGTCTCAAATTGAAAATCCGACAAGTGTGTACGGAGAAAAGATGTTATAAGTGGCGAAAAAAACCTTGACGCTAATAACGATTCGCGATGGTAGCTTCATTTGTGCAAACACGTGCTACAATATGATTGATCCGCAGGATTGCGGTGTAGATTTTTACAATCTTTTACTTGTGGCGCCTCGATAGGGCGTAATCTCTGGCCAATGGGAGCGATTCTAGTGACGAGTATTTGTCATTAAACTACGGCGTATATTTTTTTTTTACATTTCTAACTTCTAGTGCAACAAAGACTTGTCCCAGGCTGTCCCTGTAGCCACTAGAGCCAAATGACGTCATTTTTGCCGTCAGATTTTTATCTTTCTGACGTACGTACGAGGACCTTTTTTGGCCTTTTTTGCGGCAGAAAGGTAATTGAAATCTACATTTTGTCGTGTCGTGTAGTGACACGAGGCTTTTCCGCCACTCTGCGTTTTTTTGTCGTTTGTCTTGCTTTAGTTGTCATGCGTACGGATGGAAGATTCGTACGCAGCCAGAAGTCGGGCCTGCTTTCGCGCCCTAATCGTACGAATTTTTTGTACGAATAGCGTCAGAAAACCGCTTTTCCGTACATGTGAAACTTTCAGCAGTGTTCCGGCGGCCAGATCTGACAACATTTGTCCTTTTCCTCAATCTCTGTCGAATCCTTCGCAAATCTTTTCGAATCTTGCGGATTTGCAGCTAGCGGCCGTTATGGCCATCCGGATTTTGCGGAGATCAGCTGTCCTTTTTTCAAAGTTTGTTTTTTGGGATTTTCTAGTTTGGACGGTTGTGAAATGTACGGACACTTGTTGGGGACTTGTGGTGCTAAAGCGGTCCAACTGGAAATTTAGCAAAGTTCGTAACCGACAAAATTACTGCGTCGTTTGTGAGACACTCGTTCTTCTGTTCGTACACGTACGGTCGTACACCCTCACCTGATTCTAAGATTCTGGCGTGTTTTGTCGTCTTCCTGCCTTTGCGGTGGAAGGAAAATTCAAATTGTATCTGACAGGTCGTACTTTTGTACGGACACATCTTTTTGTACGAAAGTATCATTATGTACGGATTGTACGACGAAATATGCAGTCCTGTCGTGGCACTACATATTGTCACAAAGTGTACGGTATTTGTACGGACCATATGTACACTCTAGTTTCTGCTATAGTGACGTAACGGTCTCCTGAAGAGACCCAGAAACGTCCAAAAACAGGAAGAATTATCCACTCTAATAACAATTTTTTTATTTTTTAAAACAATTTATGTACGGAAAAACACGATTTTAGAAAAACGTACAACGCTACACTGCTGTCGTGTAGTGGTTCAAAGGACAGAAAATTATGTACGGATAGATGTAATTTCGTACGGCTATGGATCGAACTTTTATTACGAACCGATTCGTGTACGGAATCGGAAAGAAAAAAACTCTCGTTTTCAGCTCCTGCCGACCAAATCTACCTCCCCTCCCTCTCCTCCCACCCCCCACTTCGCTCCCATCCCCCCTCTCCACCTCTCCCTCTCCCTCCCCTCCCCCCCCCCCCCCTTTTTTTTCTTTTCCACGGACAGCTAAAATCTTGACCAACCTCCGACCTCCCATCTTTATTATTTTTGTCTCTTTCTTCTGACCTGGACTCTTCCGTACTATTTTGTACCCTTTTGTACTTTATTTTCACTACTTCTTGTACCCCTCTGTACCCTCTGCACGCTCTGTACTTTTTTGTACTTTTCTATGCTCTTCTGTACTTTCCGTACTTTCCACAACTCAACGTTCGTTACGAAACTTTTTAACATTTTTGTACTTTTTTGTACCTTTGTACCCTTTGTACATTTTGTACTTTTTGTTCTTTTTGTACTTTTTGTTCTTTTTGTACTTTTTGTTCTTTTTGTACATTTTGTTCTTTTTGTACTTTTTGTTCTTTTTGTACTTTTTGTACTTTTCCGATCATTTATGTACTTTTCGTAACAACTTGAATTCTGCTCTTTTTTTGTACTTTTCTGAACTCTTGTACTTTTCCGTACTTTTCT
This sequence comes from Zygnema cylindricum, assembly GCA_037447655.1. Taxonomy (NCBI): domain Eukaryota; kingdom Viridiplantae; phylum Streptophyta; class Zygnematophyceae; order Zygnematales; family Zygnemataceae; genus Zygnema; species Zygnema cylindricum. The sequence continues at coordinate 175,192 of JBBHKE010002480.1, read as the reverse complement.
ACATTATTTTGTACGGTTCGTACTTCTCCGATACCCTCCGTACTTGTACTTTCTGAACCTTGCTGTACTTTTGTTGTACTTTACGGAGTTCTTCTGTACCTCGTCCGTACTCTTTTGTACTTTTGTTACCCTTTCTGTACTTATTTGTACTGTTGTGAGCTCCCGCACTAACTGGATCAACTGAAGAACTTTGTACTTTTCTGTACCTTTTGTCCTTTTTGTGTACTTTTTGTCGTTTTCCAGCAATGGCAGCACATAGAGCACGTCCGTACGGAAGTGGAGATACTGGAGATGCTCCGAGGACACCCCCACATAGTGCAACTCATGGCCTCCTATGAGGACGAGGAGGTGCTCTCCCTGCACCCCTACCCTCCCCTCCCTTTACCCCCTGCCCTGCCTTTACCCCTGCCCCCCTTCACCCCCCCCCCCCCCCCCCCCCTCCCCCCATTCCCCGTTTCTCCTCTTTACCCATCCCTCTTCTTTACCTTCCCCCACTCCTCTCCCTCCCTCTCCGCCACTAAGCCTCCACTTCTCCCTCGCCTCTCCCTCTCCCTCTCCGTCTTCCTCCCCTCTCCTTTCCCTTTCCCTCCCTCGCTGCATTGACCTCCTTCCCATCTAACCTCTCCTTTTGCCGCTCCCTCTTCCTCTGCATCTTCCTTGCACCTCCTCTTCCTCTCCCTCCCCCCCTCTCTCGCTCTCGCTCTCCCTCTCCCGCTCCCTCTCGCTCTCCCTCTCCCGCTCCCTCTTTCTCTCCCTCTCCCGCTCCCTCTTTCTCTCCCTCTCCCGCTCCCTCTTTCTCTCCCTCTCCCGCTCCCTCTTTCTCTCCCTCTCCCGCTCCCTCTCTCTCTCCCTCTCCCGCTCCCTCTCGCTCTCCCTCTCCCGCTCCCTCTTTCTCTCCCTCTCCCGCTCCCTCTTTCTCTCCCTCTCCCGCTCCCTCTTTCTCTCCCTCTCCCGCTCCCTCTTTCTCTCCCTCTCCCGCTCCCTCTCTCTCTCCCTCTCCCGCTCCCTCTTTCTCTCACGCTCCCTCTCCCTCTCCCTCCCCCTCCCCCCTCCCCCCCCCCAAAACCCCTCACTCCTTCCCTGTCCCCCCCCCCCGCCCTTCAAAAACCCTCTTCCTCCCCCCCTTCTAAAACCCTCTCCCCCTCCCTCCCTCCCTCCCTCCCTCCCTCCCTCCCTCCCTCCCTCCCTCCCTCCCTCCCTCCCTCCCTCCCTCCCTCCCTCCCTCCCTCCCTCCCTCCCTCCCTCCCTCCCTCCCTCCCTCCCTCCCTCCCTCCCTCCCTCCCCCCCTCCCTCCCTCCCTCCCTCCCTCCCTCCCTCCCCCTCCCTCCCCCCTCCCTCCCTCCCTCCCTCCCTCCCTCCCTCCCTCCCTCCCTCCCTCCCTCCCTCCCTCCCTCCCCCCCTCCCTCCCTCCCTCCCTCCCTCCCTCCCTCCCTCCCCCTCCTCCCCCCCTCCCCTCCCTCCCTCCCTCCTCCCTCCCTCCCTCCCTCCCTCCCTCCCCCTCCCCCCTCCCTCCCCCCCCCCCCCAGGCCGTCCACATAGTCACCGAGCTCTGCCCCGGCGGCGAGCTCTTCCACCAGATAAGACAAAACGGTCCGTACAGCGAGGCAGATGCTGCCAAAACAGTACGGATTCTGGCAGAGGCGCTGGGGGGGCTGAGGGGGGAGGGAGTGGTGCACAGGGACCTGAAGCCGGAGAATGTGCTGCTGGTGGGGGGGGGGAGGGAGGGAGAGGGAGGGGGAGGGAGGGGTGGAGAGTGAAGGTGATCGATTTCGGGTTGGCGACGTATCATACGGAAGGTGAGGAAGGGGGGAAGGGGGGGGAGGGGAGGAGGGTAGGAGAGAGGAGGAGGTATACTAGCATAATTTAATATGATACTGGCATTATATAATATAATACTAGTATTATATAATTGAATACTTGTATTATACACAGGAAAATCTTACTATTGAAAACAGTCGATTCGGGTAACCTCTTCTATTTTGTCGTCATTCGACAGTTCTATTTTTGTCTTTACCTGGCCACTAAAAGACAAAAGTCCTGAGTCAGCTGGTGGAAACTATCAAATATGTTTTTTTGTACGGACTGGCTGTATATAGGTCGACTTTGTCTTTACTGTCTTCATATTTAGTACGGTTTTTAGTACGTTTGTCCTGCTGACGTCATCATGTGAAAATATAATATTTCTGAACCGGAATCAGATCTACACTAACAATAGTAGACCTACAAGAACTAAGATCCGACTCTCTCTCTCTCTCTATCTCTCCCTCCCTCCCGCCCTCCCTCTTTCCCTCCTCTTTCCCTCCCTCTTTCCCCCTCCCCCCTTCTGTCTCTCTTTCTCTCCCTCTCCCGCTTCCCCCCCTCTCTGGTCCCCCCTTCTCTTTCTCGCTCTCCCTCTCACTCTCTCTCTCTCTCTTAGTGAACACTATTGTTTCTCTTTTCTCTCTCCCTCTCCCTTCCTCCCCTCTCTCTCTCCCTTACTGAAAACTACTTTTCTTCTCTCTCTCCCCCTCTCTCTCTCTCTCTCTCTCTCTCTCTCTTAGTGAACACTATTGTTTCTCTTTTCTCTCTCTCCCTCTCCCTTCCTCCCCTCTCTCTCTCCCTTACTGAAAACTACTTTTCTTCTCTCTCTCCCCCTCTCTCTCTCTCTCTCTCTCCCTTTCTGAAAACTACTTTTCTTCTCTCTCTCTCTCTCTCTCTTGGTTTCTCTTTACTCTCTCCCTCTCCCTTTCCCCCCCGCTCTCTCTCTCCCTTACTGAAAACTACTCTCTCTCTCTCTCTCTCTCTCTCTCTCTCTCTCTCTCTCTCTCCCCCTTACTGAAAACTAATTTTTTCGTCTCTTCTCTCTCTCTCCCTCTCTCCCTCTTCCCAGCCCTAGAACCGGCAGAAATCGTGGGTACCCCTCATTACAGCGCCCCGGAAAGTTTAAAAAAAGGGGCTTATTCTCCGGAATCCGATATTTGGTCCCTCGGAATTATTCTTTATATTTTATTATCGGGAATACCCCCTTTTTGTGCGACCTCCGTACCCGAAATTTTAAAAATTATTTGTACGGATTTTTTGGATGTGGATGAAGGATTGTGGACGAAAGTTTCGAAGGATGCCCGAGATTTGATTCGGGCGATGCTAAAATTTTCGCCGGCTGACCGGATAAAGCCGAGGGAGATTTTAGGTGAGGGAAGAAGGGAAATGGGGGGAGAGGAAAGGGGAGGGGAGAGGGGAAAGGAGGGGAGAGAGGAGGGAGGGAGGGGGGAGAGAAGAGAGTGACCCGCAAAAAACAAAAAAAAATGAGAATAAAAAGGGAAAGAAAAAAGATAGTGAATACAGTGTAGAATTTGGAACTTCGGAAAATTGTGCTGGCTGACCGGAAAACACCGAGGGAAATTTTAGGCGAGGAAATTATTTTTTAGTTTAGTATGAAAGTATTTACCAAAAAATGACCAAATTTGATGAAATTATTAAGAAAGATTGATAAATTTTGGTCAAAATTGACGAATATTGTGACCAAAATTGACTAAACCTGACAAAAAATAGCCAATATAGACCAATTTTGACCAAAATTGACCGAAATTCACAAAATTTCACCAAGTTTAACCATTATTACTCAAATTGACCAGAAATTATCCAAACTTGACTGAAATTTGATCAATATTGACCCAAATAGAATTGACAATCATTTTACCAAAGTTGACCAAAATTGACTAATCGGTTAAAACGTTGTCGGCTGATTGGATGGCATTGAAGGAGATTTCAGATCAAAAAATGAAAGAAAAAAGTGAAAATCAGAAGGAAAATGTATCATGAAAATGAAATGTCCTTTTCTGTATTTATTATTTATTTTTTCGCTCTTTCTATTTTTTAATATATCTCCCTCATCGATTCCCTTTTTTAATTTTTCTTCCTTTTTCATTTTTTTTTTCTTTTTTCTTTTTTACATATATTTTTTTGCTTTTTTTAATTTAATTTAATCTTTTTCTTTCCCGACTCTGTTTTTCCTTCCCATTTCGAGTCTTTTTTTTTTTTCTTCTTTTCTCTCGCTCCACTCTCTCTCACTCTCTCTCTTTCTCCCTTTCTCTCTGTTTTCTCTCTTTTTTTTATTTTTGTTCTTACTTTTTTTTTTTTTTTGGGAATTCAGTTCATCCGTGGATTCGCCGACACTCGGAAAATTTGAATTTTGAAAAAAATGATTCAAGAAAAAAATCGATCGAAGAGAAAAACGAACCCGAAAAAATTTCTCGAGAACAAATCATTTCAAGTTTGCTAAAATAAAAGTCGAAAAAAGAAAAAGGACGTATAAGGATTGTACAATTTTTGTTGCCCAGAAAAAGAAATGAAAGATATTTTGATCCGAAAAAAATCTGTTTCAAAATTAAACTTCCGGTAAAAACTTAGAAAAAAAGTTTGTGAGTGATAGGTTACGTTTGTTTTTTTTTTTCTTTTTTGAAGTTTTGTATGCATGTGTGATTTATATGTGTGTGTGTGTGTGTTTTTAGAAAAAGTTTATCTGTACATTTTTACTCTCAAAATGTCCTATATTTTTTTTTTCGAAGAAAGAATTTTTTTTTTTTCTGAGTTTCCAAAAAAAAAGTTGTTCTTTTGTCGTCCTTCTCTTTTTACGACACTGTTTTTCGACAAAAAAGCGACGAAGAAAAAAATGTAAGTCGTATTTTTTTTTTTTCCTTTTTGAAGTGCATTAATAAAATAAGAAAAAGAAAAGACTAAAGTCTTTCTTAATTGGGAATGTTTTGAAAATGTCGCACATACTATATTGTTTTTCTTTTAACTTTTAGTATCTCATTTCATTTTTTATTATCTTTTTGGAAATTTATTATTACTGTTTTTATGTTTATCTGGATTTTTTTTTTTTACTTTCACTGGAAATTTTCTTTCCGATATATATATATATCCTACATGACTATATTGTTATTTGTATTTTTTTTTGTTTTTTTTTATATTGTTGTTTAATTTTTTGTGAAGATGATTTTTTTCTTTACTTCATCACCTTTACTTTACATTAAAGAGTACTTCTGATTTTTATTTTGTTTTTTTTGCAGTTCAAAAGACCCCTTTGTTTTTTTCGTTTACTGCGGTTTTACTCCAACAAAAAATAGAAAAAAAGGGTAGGAAAATAAAATAATATTTTTTTATTTGGTTGGGATGTGAGTGGTTGAAATTCAACAACAAATTTGGATTTGAAAAAGAAAAGTAGTTATTTTATTTGCATTTGTCAATTTGTTTCCAATTTTAAATAAAATTTGTGTTATTTTTTCAGTTTTCAATTATTTTTTAGCCCAAATGTATTATTTCCAAAAAAAATCAAAACTTTTTTTTTTGATTAATTCCGGTGTTTTATTACCAAATTAAAAGAAGAAACATAATAAAAAAGAAAAAAAGAAAAAAAACGGGAAAAAAAAGGAATAAAAGGGAAAAAGGGAGGGAAAAAAAAAAAAAAAAAAAAAAATGGAAGAAAAAGGAAAAAAAAAAAAAAAAAAAACAAAAGGATGAAAAAAAAATGAAGTAAATAAAAATGGAAACAACTCTTTCATCTTTCTCCCTTCTTTGGACCCATTTATTGTTTGTTTCTATTCCCATTTCTGCATTATTCCTTCTTCCATTTTTTGTTTCTTGGCTATTCCCTCCCCCTCTCCCTTTCCCTCTTCCCCATTTACCTCTCTCACACTCTCACTCTCCCGCTCCCTCTCCCCTCTCTTTCTCTCACTCTCTCCCTCCACCTCTCCCTATCCCTCTCCCACTTCCTCTCCCTCTCCCACTTCCTCTCCCTCTCCCTCTCTTACTTTCATTGCATACGAATATTGATGTGTTTGGTTCAAGGGAGAGGGAGAGATTATAGGGTAAGAAAAATAAAAAAAGGCGTGTACTCTCCCTCGGACAAAAATGTTGAAAATCGTGTGACACCTGCGAAAACGTTCTATAATTCGTTGCTAACGATAATTCGAAAACTTTTACTACAAGCGGCTTGCGAGCATACAGACAATATTCGTAGTTTTGGTTATTTAGTGTGGCATGGTCTTAGGCTTTAGTGTCTATGGTAGTTTGTTGTGTTTCAAAGGTTTGGTTTTTGTTGTACTTCCTTTATTTCTCTTTTTTAAGGCTTTTAAATCACCTCTTTTGTGCTTATAGTCCTTCTAGGATTTTGGTCTTTTACCTTTGTTGGTCATCAATTCTTTTAAAGTGACAATCATGTTTTGTACTTTGATGGTCTTACCATCGCGTTTTTGGAAATAAAATCGTATGAGTTTGAAGATGAGCTGGCATGACGTGACAATGGGTCCAAAAGAGGAAAACGCCAAATTGGAGTGCATAGTAAGTTTGAAGATGATGTACATTTTTTACTCTAGTTTCGTCGATATAAGATTTTCTCTGCGCTCCACTCTATCGGAGGAAAACGACAAGTGAAACTTTTAACACAGGCCCGTTGTGTGTATCGAGGGTCACTTGCCGATATTCGAAATGCGCCTATTTTGACCCGTCGACAATCGATATATCGTTCCAATATATCGAGAAGCCTAATATCGCGATCAAATTACGATATGGTATTTGTTGGTTCCGGGGCGACATATCCGGCCATTTGACGGCTCGATATTCTATAAATCGATATTCATTAAATCGGACATCGAACTTATCGCGATAAGAAATTTGTCGGTACACGACACTACACCTCTCACCGATATGGGCATTAAAGATTAATTAGTGTTATTGTGAAATTATAATTAATGGTACTAATTTAGTTCAAAGAGACGACGTCCTTAAATAATGTTGTTAACTCTATTTTGTGATTTTGGCCAAAAAAAGTCGCGCGACTGAATTAGTGTTATTAACACTAATAACGATGAGCATTGTAAAGGCACACACCTTTAGGTGGACACCCCTCATGAGCCAGAGGGATCGTACAAGTGTACAATTCCGTACGTTTTGTTTTTTTAGGGTTTTTTAGGGTTGTCCCCTGAGCAATTTTGGGTGTTCGAGCTGCAAAACTCACATAAGAACGACGAGGTGAAAATGTACGGACGACGATGATTAATTGTACGGCTTCACGATATGACATTGTACGGAGGAAGATTTGAAATACGGACGATGATTTGGATCTGTACGGACGACGAAATGACACAGAAGGCGGATTCGAACGAGCGCACGTCACTTTTTGTCACTTTTGCACCTGACCACGTGGCTTTCATAGAATCTGCCACGTCATCCACTAATTGCCGTACATCTGTCTCTGGTACAAGCATCAGATGGAAAATAAAGTACACTTTTCTGGTTTCCCAAGAGATTTTTTCGTACGGATTTCCACGAGCAGGAAACAAATCAAGAAAACAGTTAGCATCTCTCCTTCTCTCCCTTTCTCACTCACCCTCTCCCCCCCTCTCGCTTTCCCTCTCCCTTTCCCTCTCCCTCTCCCTCTCCCTTTCCCTCTCCCTCTCCCTCTTCTTCTCCCTCTCCCTTCCTCCTCCCTCCTCCACTCTCCCTTTCCCTCCCTCCTTCTCCTTTCCCCTCTCGCCCCCTTCCCTCCTCCTCCCTCATGGCCCTCCCCCCCATGGCTTCTATCCCTCGATACAACGCGGCCGTACAATCCGGAGTTCGTGGAATGGAGACAAATGATCTTCCGGCTGCTGCCATCCGTACAGTTTTTGTCGTTTTCTGATGTCTGAGAGGATAGAAAGGTCGCGGAAGCCGACGGTGGATTCGTACAAGGTACAATTGGGCTTTTTAAAATGGGATTTTTTAATTTGGTATTTTAAAAAATGGGGTTTTGTAAAATGGGGTTTTGTAAAATGGGGTTTTTTAAAATGGGGTTTTTTAAAATCGAGTTTTGGAAATGGGCTTTTTGAAAATGGGGGCGACAAGTGAAGGGTGGAGAATGAGGGAGGGAGAGAGGGAGGGGGATTTTGAATAGGAAAGAAGCTGAAATATAGGTAGGGTTGGAGGGAGAGGGAGAGGGGGAGAGGGAGGGAAGGAGGTAGGGATTGGGGGGGGGGGGAGTGGAGGGGGGGAGGGGGAAGAGAAAGGGAGGAATGGAGGGAGGGTACTCTCGCCCTTTCTCCCTCCCTCTCTCACTCCCTCCCTCCCTCCCTCAAGCCTCCCCATAGTCCAAAGAAAATCCAAAAACATCCAAATAAAATCTTAAAAACTCCCGAGAATTTTTCCTGAATTACCCATTTTTTTTTTTTTTTTCCAGCATCCTATCTCCTCCCCATAGCCATGTGTTTAACCTTCTCTAACCCTATGGAAAATCCACAGAAATCAAAAATAGTTCAAAATGTTCTAAAAAAAATATTAAAAAAATCAAGAAAAAAATCCTGGAGTTCACGATAAATTATCCTAAAACACCAACTTTTTTTTTTTTTGAGCTTTCCATCTCTTTTCCAATACAAAAAAAAAAAAAAACTCAAAAAATCCAATTGAAATACCTTAAATTCCTTCGAAAATTTCCGAAAATACCCACATTTATCCATCTTCAAATCTCCTTTCCATGACGATAAATAGTGTTTAAGTCATTATTCAACCTTAACATATCCACAAAAAAACCCCTTTATTAAATAAAATCCTAAATCAAAATAACGCAAGAAAAAAAAATCAGAAAAAAAATCAAGAAATGCTTAAAAAGACCCAAAAAAAAAACCATATAATTCTTGAGAAAAATTCCCCAAATACCCCATTTTTGTTATTTGTCTTTTTCAACTCTCCAGCTCCTCTTTTTAGCCATACATACCGCAAAGGCCAACATTCACCTCAAAAAACCCTTATGGAAAACCCAAAAAAATCTTCCCCGGAAAAAAACCTTGAATTCTTGATAAATATTTGTAAAAAGACCCATTTTCTGGTTTTTTGTATTTTTCAGCTCTCGTTGTCTCCTCCCCATAACGATAAATACACGGAGGCGGATGTCCAACACTACGAAATGGCAACGGAATTCTATGAAAGGTGTCTCAAAAAAAGGCTAATATATTGTAAGAGGTGAAGGGAGAGGGAAGGAGAAAGGAAAGAAGAGAGAACGGGGGAGGAGTTAGAGAGAGTGAGAGCGACAAAAAAGAGCGAAAAATATGAAAGAGGTTGAATTACAGGTGGGGTCAGAGGGAGAAAGAGGTAGATGGAGAGGGAGAGGAAAAGAGAGAAAAGGAAAAAAACGAGTGGGAACGAAGTATGATTGGTACCCAAACCATGAAAATTTGATTCAGGAAACGAAAAGGGAAACTGCTCCCTCGCGAAGTACGCCACCAACCAACATCTCGAACGACGAGTGGGACGATTCTCCTCCGGCACCAGAAACGTTTATACTGGATCACCAGAGGATCACCAGAGCAGCAACTGGAGGAGGAGTCATAAAATCAAAAAACTGATAAAGACCCAAAGAAACAAGAAAAAGTCGAAGAGGATTAAGCGGAAACAGCAGCATAAAAGGTTGAACAAGCTAAGCAAAAAAAGAAAGCATCGCGACAAAAGCTTACCTCTAAGCTCGTTGAATGCAACAGTCGCACGAGGAATCCACCAAAGAAGTTTGGCGAATGGATTGAGACATCAAAGACTCCCATGAGGAAAATTGAAGGAATGGCTGAAGACAAAGAGCCAACCACCCTTTAGAGCGCATTTTCCTACGACGGTGGTGACAAGTGGAAAGCGGCTGTCAACGAAAACATGGCATCCATCATGAAAAATAACACTTGGACACTCGAATTTCTGTAGAGGGAAGAAAGTCAATCAAAAGTAAGTGGACCTTTAAAATCAAATGAAATGCATACAGAACGATTGAACGATACAAAGCAAGACTAGTTGCTAAGGCTTACACTCCAAAAAAGGCGATAGATTACCAGAGACATCTGCGTCGGTTGTGAAGTTTACCTCAATACGAGTGCTCCTTGCCCTCGTGGTGACCCTTTGAATGGAAGTCGAGCAGATCGACGTGAAGACTTCCTTCCTGCATGGAGAACTTGAGGAGGAACTGTACATGAGACAACCAGAAGGTTACGAAGATCCCATGAACCCGAACAAGGTTTGTTATATTGTCCAAAGCTTTGTATGGCCTAAAGCAATCGCTGCGATTGTGTAACATCAAGATTGATGAATTCTTAAAAAGCGAGGGAATCACCCACGTCCAGTAAGATCATTCCGTATACATCAATGAGGAGTTCAATATCATTGTCGCAATCTACGTAGATGATCTTATGATATTAAAGAAAACCAAAGAGGACATTGTGAAAGCCAAGAGAATGCTATCGCAGGTATTCGAAATGAAAGACCTAGGTGAGATAAAATGCGAATTTGGTGTCAAAGCATAAATGTCCAATTCGCATAATAACGATCGAAACGAACAACGCTAATACTACATACGATTCGCATCTAACCATGTTGAAAAATTAATAAAATGCGATCCGACTATGTACTCGTACGTTTTCGTACATTTTCGTACTGTCTCCGTACATTTCAGTACTCTTAGGGTTATTTAAGGGGGATTTTAGGAATTTTAGGGTACATTCTCGTACATTCTCATATATTTTAGTATAAACGCCATCCTTTTTTCGTACATTTACGTACAGTGTATATTTCCATACTTTTGATGGTTATGATTTTATGATTTTTAGGGTACATTCTCGTACATTCCCGTATATTTCAGTTGTACGGCCTTACATTTTCGTACATTTACGTACAGCGTCTGTATATTTCCGGACTTTTTAGGGTTATTTAAGAGGGGATATCAGGTTTTTTAGGTTATATATTCGTACATTCCGTACAATCCCGTATGTTTCAGTATAACTGCCTTACATTTCCGTACTTTTAGGGTTTTGAGGTACACTTTCCGTATAATTTTGTACATTGCCGTATATTCTTCGTACGTTTTAGGATTTTTTATGGTTAAGGGGACAATTCCGTATGTTATCCTACATCGTACAGCGAAAACTAATGAACACTCTGCTAGTAACGAATACTATGTAAAAATCGGAAAAAAGTCCAAATCCGTACGAATTAGACATCTATGTGTCAAAGTCATCAAAAACAAAAAAGGCAAAACCGTTCAATTGTCACAACAAAAATACAAGTGAATGGCTCACCAGATTCCAGTTGCAGGATGCGAACAGCATATCAACTATGCACGAGTTGGGAGAGAAGCTTATTTAGGAGCTTGGAGAGCACCAAGAGGAACCCATTGATGCCCCTTACCGCGAAGCAGTGGGAGCTCTTACAGATAGCGCCACATTTGTCGTAATATTGAGCAGATCCGTGCACAGGTCGGGAAAACAACACTGGTCAGCCGTTAAGAGAGTTTTTAGCTACTTGAAAAGAACAATTCACTTCACCTTCAAATTCAGTGGAAAACATGACGACATTGAAATACACGCATTGACGGATGTAGAGGAGAGGGGACTTGACTAACAAAAAATCAACCACAGGTTACCTTTGTAACATTGGAGACGGCATTGTCAGGTGGAGTAGTAAGCTGCAGAAGACAGTCGCATTTTCCACCATGGAGGCGAAGTCACATGGCGGCGGCAGCTGCAGGGAAAAAGGTTCTTTGGCTTCTCTTAAACTATTGTGGCGGCAGTAGTGTTCTCCGCCTCCATGGTGGATAAGGCGACGGTTTTTTGTAGCTTCATACTCTTGTTGACTTTTCCATCTCCAATATTTCAAAGGTGACCAGTAGTTGATTTCTTGGTTAACAAATCTCCTTCCCAGTCTGCGTCTATGTATGTATGTATTTCAATGTTGCCATGCTTGCCACTGAGAGTGAGAGTGAGGTCAATGGTTTTCTTGAGGTAGCAAGGCAATTGTTTTACTGCTGAACATTGTTTTTCCGGGTTTGTGTTGGAATGGGCTGAGAAATCCGTCGGTCGTGTAGATGTCTGACCTTGTACAGTTCATGGCATACATTAAGGCTCCCACTGCTTTGTGATAGGGAGCATCAACAGGATCTTCTTGAGGCTTCCCAAGTTCCTCGATAAACTTCTTGCCTAGTTCGAGTGGAGTCGAAATTCCGTTGGCGTCTTATAGTCCAAATCTGCTTAATAATTCCCCAATGTACTTCCTATGTGTTAGCTGAATGGTTTTGCTTTCTTTGTCTCTAATCCTTTCTATTTGAAGCACATGTTTTAGCTCGCCGAGATCTTTCATCTCAAATGCTTAGAATAACATTTTTCTTACCTTTGCTATGTCTTCCTTTATCTTACCGAGGATCCCGAGGTCGTCAATAGAGGTTGCGATGATGATTTTTAGTTTCTCTTTGAAGTAGATAAAGTGATCTGTTATCTTTTGTGAATCCTTCAATTTTATGGAATTTGACAATCTTGTTATTCCATTGCCATGGAGATTGTTTTAGATCTCAGAGTGCTTTTGATGACTTGCAGTCCTTGTGTGGATTCAAAGCACTCTGGTTGCTTCATGTAAAGCTCTTCTTCGAGCTCTCCATGTAAAAATGCTGTCTTTACATCCATTTCCTCTACTTCCATATCTAGTTTTGTTCCAAGTGTGAGAAGGGCTCTCACTGAGGTAAACTTTACCAACAGTGCAAATGTCTCTTGATAGTCAATTCCTTTTTGTGTGTAACCTTGCGTGCTATATATCTCTCTAGTGTTATGTCAGCATTTCTTTTAATTTTGAATGTCCGCCTACTCTTGATTGGTTTACTTCCTTCTACTAAAGTCTCCAATGTCGAAGTATTGTTCTTCACGATGGGACGACATCTCCTCGTGGATAGCTACCTTCCACTTGTCACTGTCTTCCCCGCTAAAGGCGCCCTGGAGAGTGTGCAGCTCTTCTGCTTGTACCATATCTGCAAATTTATTCCTTGGAATTCTGGTCGTCTCTATCTATTCCTCAAGTTTGGTCGGTGGATTCCTCGTGCGATTGGTGCGTTCAAGAAGTTGTGAGGTGGGTTTTTCTCGCAATGTTTTCTTTTTCGGTTCGGTTTTTTGTGCCAAAGTTTTTGTTGCATCCTCCTCAACTTCTCCTTGTTCTTGTGGGTCTTTCTCAACGCTTTGATATTCTGACTGCTTTTTTGTCTTTTTCTTGCCTTTAATAGTGTCGGGCACCGAAGGAGAGTCTTCAACATCATCGTTTGAGTCGTCGACTGGAGGAGTCTCTCATCAGGGGTGCTCTCCCTCCTCATCTTCTTGATTGACTCTTCATCACTAAGGCACCAGTCGTCAGACGTGGGTGACTTTTTGATCTCCTCTCCTTGAAAATCCCTCCCTCTTTCCTTTGAAAATCCCTCCCTCTCTACTTCGAAAATCCCTCCCTCTCTCCTTCGAAAATCCCTCCTCCTCTCCTTCGAAAATCTCTCCATCTCTCCTTCAAAATTCCCTGCCTCTCAACTTCGAAAATTACTCCTCTCCTTTGAAAATTTGACATTTGTGCTAATCATGGTCTCTTCTTCGTTTCGTCCCTCAACACCGGATAGGCTTTGCAGCTCGTATCATAGCCTAAAAATACTCCCCCTCCCTCCCTCCCTCCCTCCCTCTCTCCTTCCCTCTCTCCCTCCCTTCTTCCCTCCCTCCCTCTGTCTATCCCCCTCCCTCCCTCCCTCCCTCCCTCCCTCCCTCCCTCCCTCCCTCCCTCCCTCCCTCCCTCCCTCCCTCCCTCCCTCCCTTCCTCCCTCTCTCCCTCCCTCCCTCCCGCCCTTCGTCCCCCTCTACCTCTCTTCCTCCCGCCCTTCGTCCCCATCTACCTCTCTCCCTCCCTCCCTCTCCCTCCCTCCCTCCCGCCCTTCGTCCCCATCTACCTCTCTCCCTCCCTCCCTCTATCCCTCCCTCCCTCCCTCCCTCCCTCCCGCACTTCGTCCCCCTCTACCTCTCCCTCCCTCCCTCTCTCCCTCCCTCCCTCGCTCCCTCCCACCCTCTCTCTTTTTCTCCCCTTCTCTCACTCTTCCCCCCCTGCCTCTCTCTCTCCCTCCCTCTCTCTCTCTTCCCCCAATGCCTCTCTCTCTCTCCCTCCCTCTCTCTCTCTTCCCCCAATGCCTCTCCCCCCCCCTCTTTCTTCCCCCTCTTTCTCTCTCCTCTCTCTCCCCCCCTCCCTCCCTACCTCTCTTCCCTCTCTCGCGCTCTCTCTAACACTTTCTCTCTCTCTCCTCCCTCTCTCCACATTGAGGCGCGGCCAAAAAATTTCGACAAGAAGGTTTTCTGAAATCCCATCCTTTCGAGCGAAATTTCGCGGAAACTTACGAAAATGAAGGGATCAAGTTACAATGTATACCGTTTATTGGAGAACTTTTTGTACTTTGATTTCGGGAACTTATTAATCATTAAAAAGACATGAATGGATTATTCCGCACGTTAATTGACGGCCAGATATTATCGGTAATTTATCACGATATATCGATAATTTATTGCGATGATTTCCGTACTGATATATCGAACCAATATATTGTTTACGGATAAGTTAAAAAAAGGTGCATATGAGGTACATATTGCTCATCGCTAAAAGGCTATTGATACACCACTAATTTTTTCCTTTTTCTTCCTTTTTTGCTCTTTTTAGTTTTTTTTTCCTTTTCTTGAAATGTGCTTTAATAGGAAAAATCGGAATATGAGAGAATATTCCTGTCTCATTTTCTTTTCCCTTCTTTTCGAAATACAATGTTCCTATTTTCATTAATTTTCCTTTCATTTGTTGTGACTTAAATGTGATGATGGTTCCTTTTTATTTTTTTTTATTTTTTTTGTCCTTACATGATCGTCTTTGTTCGTGATTTTTTTTTCTCCGAATTGAGTAAGTTTCTTCATCAGCGAGTTCACCTCCTCGATGACCTCCTTTCTACATCTTGCATTAGCGGTTTCATTTTGCCCATTCAGCTTTTTTTTTATATTTTTTCTTTTTTTTTGCCTATTCGCATTGTTGGTAGACAATTTTGCCATTTCAGCTTCCGTTTTCTCAAAAACGACATTCCGTTATTTTGCCTGTTCAGCCTCCCTATTGGACAACATTATTCGAAGCTGTTTTTGAATAAATCTTTTTCAAATTTTCATGCAAGTTGATTTTCTCTTTTTTTTTAGTCCGCTCAAAGTTAGATAAGGAATAGGATCACGCCATGGCCGACAAAATTGGATAGGTTAGATCTGAAGATGTCGTCGGTCAAAGGGGCCTTAGCCAGCATAGAAAGGTCCATTTGACCTAAAAAAACGTATGTAGGATTGATCAATGTACATTTGTGATAGCTTGTTGGAAAGCATATTGTAATGCTTATCTAAAATAGTGTTTATCCTTAGATTTGGACATATAAGTAGATAGATATCAAGAGTCAAAGTATGCTCCTCATAGAAGTCCGATTGACTCATTACGGCACAAAATTTACTTTAGGGACGGTGCAAATGCACCAATGCTTGTAACGTTGTCACCGATTGGTCAAATAATTCTTATCCAATCTCAATCCTTTTTGGTATGGGCAGGATAAATTAAAAGCACGATGGTAAACCATCTGAGTCCGGGGGTACAAAAAGGGTGGCATGGCCAAAACATAAAAACTACCAGGGCAATAAAAACTAAAGAGAGCAGCGGGAACAACAACAAGGCAAATAAAAGCACCCAAACCCACTTTTTGGTTGGATTCAATGGAGGGAAAGGATCAGACAAGTACCGTGGTAAAATGGTTTTGACTGAGGTACAACGGTTTTAAACGAGGTAAACCTGTTTTAACCGAAGTAGAGGGTTTTAACCAGAGTTTGGAGACAAACCGGACCGCTATATACGACCAAACAGAACGACAGGGTTTGGAAATTTACCAAGTTCAGCCAGTAGCTCCTGTCGAAGACCCCGATAAAACAAGAAAGTATGGCGGAAAGAATGTGAGAAAATCTTCGAAACTCTTTGGTCAAATTTGACTTATTATTTTGTACGTCGTTTTTACACCAATACACTTCTTTTTGTACTAAAAGTGCCATTTTTTTTTAGGCAAAAAATGTTTGTTGCCTATTAGATCTTACCTCATTCTCATTGAACTATCACAAAACTGTCCTCGGGATTCTTAAAGTTTGTGTTAAACCAAAAAAAAGGCATAGCGATGAGGATTATGATGTGCCTAATTGCACAAATTGGAACAGCAGAAGAATAAAACAGGAAATTACAAGATACTGGAACAGAAAAGATGAAAAGCATATAAACTTAATAGCATTAATTTAACGAGTAGGGAAATCCTCAAACCAGAGTTTAGCCAGTAAAATAAAATAGATGCAAGCAACGACAAAGTAATATCCCATTCAAATAGCCGAAAAAGAAAACCGCTGAAAACAAGATCAAAGCATAATAGAAATATGTGATAAATTAGACTACACCTAAAATGAAACATGAAAGAGGATAGTAATTGAGAGACGATCCGGGTGTCCAGTTTTGCCCAAATGTTCCAACATAATATTGAATTCCTTTCATTGACGTTCGCCCATATATACAACATTTTATAAATATGAGCAGTTATACGACGGGTAATTTGAGTCGTCAAGGTTGAATTTTCGGAACGTAGTATTCTATTAGTTTGGCATACATGGTACACTTCGAATGCTTGACAATTACCTCAAAAATGTGCTTGACGGGATCGAAGAGCATAAAGGATGATTTTTGACTAGACGACGGTCACGCGTAAACTACACCGCCACTCGCAATTAGCGTAGAAGTTTCTTTAGCGTATACGAATAATTAGCGTGGTTTACGCTTATTGGGAATTTGGAAATTTTCGAAGAAATCGATTACTCTAATTAGGAATTAGGGTTTTTTTTTAAATTATAATGGGCAGAAAGCACGATGGTAAACCATCTGAGTCCGGGGGTACAAAAAGGGTGGCATGGCCAAAACATAAAAACTACCAGGGCAATAAAAACTAAAGAGAGCAGCGGGAACAACAACAAGGCAAATAAAAGCACCCAAACCCACTTTTTGGTTGGATTCAATGGAGGGAAAGGATCAGACAAGTCGGGGAATTAGGTCTTTGGCGACTCAAGGAAACGAGAAGGAGAGGAATGAAAAACAGACGATACGGAGTTCGACAAGTCCCGATTGGTGGGGCATTCCAACGGGATACATGGGATACGTGAAACATCGCCTTGGGCTCGACATACATGCACGCTCTAAATTCTAGGAAAATATTATTTCAAGAAGAAAAATAGAAATGGTTATGGAAACAATCACAATCAAAACTAAACAAGTCTAAGATTCCACAATATGTCATAAAATGAAATGCATTTGTATAAATCAAACTAAGTGGAAATTGCAGTCAAATCCTAGAAATCCTCATCTATCTCTAACAAACACCTATAGCATTCTTATTGTTTTTATTCACCATCAAACATCAGTTTATTGTGAGACTTCGCACTATTTTCTTGTCGGGCTCGACCGCAAATTTACTTCTTTGGAAATAACGCTTTTAATTTTTTTTATTCCTTTCCCGAAATTTTTCGACCCGTTTCCATTGTTTTAGGACTTTATCATCACCTCCAGATAAAATACTTCCATCTGAACAACAAAACAAAGCTCTCACCGGACCAAAATGTCCATCCAAAAATATCACAAATATGGGTTTTTTCCATGTTTCTTTCCATCCTCGGATACTTCCCTCTTCTCCTCCCGACCACAACATCCTCTTTCCGTCCAAAAACAAAGAAGAAACCCTGGTCGGATGTCCTTGCCAAGTGTTAACAAGCTGCCCATCTAAATCCCAACAATCTATTTTTCCGTCTATGTGTCCTCCCCACAAAAAATCATTTGCCACAAGTGAAGAAACAAATTCTGTTTTCAATGGAAAGTCTTCTAGATATGTCCTCCATCCCCAACGCATAATAGTTCCGTCCTCATGAGCTGACCATATTCGATTTCTCTCATCTTTGCATAACAAAGTAACAGCAGTCATTGAAATACTGGAACTCCATTCACTTTGAATTTTCGATTCTTTAAAAATCCACTCCGAAATGTTTGAAAGACCACCCAAATAGCATCGGTTTCTTTCGATTGCTATAATTGGACCTCTGATATAACTCCCTGTTTCAACTTTACATTTTGGAACCATTTGCTCCGCGTCTTCAAATAACAATAATTCCCCACTACTGTAATCAACCCAAAGTTGTCCCAAATGGTAAGCGAGAGCAGCCACAATACGATCTTGTCTTCTTGCAAAACATCTCTTTGTATCTATTTTCCAATGAGAAAGGTAATCTCCACCAATCAAAATATTCCCGTCGCCGATCAGGATCAGATCACGAATACCATAATCAACATTTATTTTTATGGTTGCAATCATCTTTAGCTGTTCTTCTGTCTGTGAATAACCGAGAGAAAAAAAAAGAAACAAAAAAAAGTGGATCAGTAATAGTCGCGTCTAAATAAATCAACGCTTGCTCTGATACATGTTGGTTTCTTCCTTGAAACCCTATAATATGATCTGAAATCCCTTTCAAATAAAAGAAGAAAGATAATAGTTAAAATAAAGGCTTGAAATATCATACATTAATTTAAAAAGTCTTACATTTGCATTTCTCCACACATAGAAAAAAAAAAGTAAAAATCACCTTCGAGCTGGCCGTTGTCACTTCCTTGTAAGTTGAGATTTCGAGACTCTTTCTTCTTAACTCCTCCTGTAGTAAGTCTATGTCCTCCGTGATTTTTGCAATTTTAGTTTTTTTATTTTCCATTTCTGTTTCCATGTCCGAACCACTCTCCAACACAATTTGCAGTCGATCCTTTGCCATATTATTTTGCAAGCTGAGATTTTCCTTCTTCTGAATAAAGTATAGTGTGGTATAGAATCCTGGCTGTAAAAAAATCCGATCGTTCTGCATCGCAGATTCTATCGTATTTTCAGACATTTTGAGAGGATCCCAAAGTTCACATAACCGAATTCGATCATATTCACTCACAGTTGGATATCTCTCTAACAAAGAATCTACCACACTATATAGTGTGTCATGATTTCCCCTCGCTATAAAAGGCATGGATTCCAACAATGCTACAAAGTCTTCAAATTCACAATCTTCTTTATGGGAAATTGCCCACAAGAGGTAATTGTCAATGAGAGTTACAAAATGGTTTTGTTTTCAAAAGGTCCTTCATCATCATTTTCATATAAAGAACCTTTAAAATACGATGAGACAAGATTTAGAATCGATTTACTCGTCAAACCTTGAAGTTCTTGGAGTGTTAGTTCACCCATTTTTTTACTCATAACCCCAGAGAGAGAAAAGGGCGCCATGAGAAGATTTTTTCCAATTTTTTTCCTTTAGAAATAAGTAAGGAATAAAAAAAAAACCTAAATAATGGATTTGTAACTATCAGGTGATTATGGTGACAGGACCTGCAATTTTCGTTTGGTATATGAAATTAATGCCAGAAAAGTGAAAACATTGAACGGAGTAGAACAGCGGTCAAAAAACGTTTTTTCACATAATTTGTAGCATTCGGACTTCATATTCTTTTTGCTATACTGACCACGTGGCGAATTTACAGTGGGCAAAATTATGTTCCGGTTCGTGCAATGGAACAACCGTACAGTACATCGTGAATCGTTATTAGCCTTATGTACTCTATATCAGCACCCCAAAATTTTGACATTGATACCTTAAAAAGAATAAAGTACACTATTTAAGGACGTGGACCATAACATGCCACGTCTCGTGGCACTAAATTAAAATTAATGACGCTAATTTTTCTTTACACTAATCATATCTATACGCTAATAACGATTCAAGGTGTAGTTTTCATTTTCCGAAATAAACGAAACCTGCAATACTAATTTTTCCAATGGAGCCCAAACCTTTGCTACCACAAGTACGAAAAGCGTACTTTTTCACACTCCCACTCAGTAAAAATGTGTACGGATTGTTGTAATGCATGTCAACAACTGACCGTACAGCGTACTTTATCGAATCCACGAAGTTTGTAGCGCTACAGTTATCCGCTTAGAACCAAAAAAAATAGGTGTCCAATGAGCGTCCTGCTTTCCTTTGTGAAAAGTTTACAAAATCTTTTGCGACATCATGCCGCGCTTTTTGGAATTGCGTGATGTCACGTCGTCGCTCGACGTAAAATTGCATGGCAGGACGTGGCATTATTTTTGTTCTTGTCACGTCATGATGCGTAGTCCGTACTCTGACAACTGAAATGCTGTTTCAAGGTGGCTTTCCATGCATTCAAAAAGCGTTTAATCACGCTGGTCACGAGGTAAAAGCTAAGTGTTAAGCGAGTTTTGACAAAATTTTTGGGCCATCCCCTGTATGTTCCGCGCTACACTAAGTCTCGCTATTAGTGTTGACGCTTTTTTCGCCACTTGGAGCAGCTTTTCTCTGTGCACACCTATCCATTTTTCGATTGAAGACCGCCAGTCGGAAAGGTGGGAATCTTATCTCTCAATCGCATCCGTCGGATTAACAAGCGTGGATGTGAAACAAAAGCTTAAAATGGTTTATAAAACATCACTACAAAATGTAATGTGGAGTGGACGATCCAGGGATTGTCCGAAAACTTTGCCCGCGATCCAACGGACTACGATGGACGCCCAACTTTTTACCTCGCGACAACGTAACTAAACGATTTTTGTTACCATGGAACGCCTCACCCTAATGGCGGTACTGTAATCTGGTACGAACAGATTGTACACTGTATCGTTGTCGTATATACAACTTCTAGGAAAGCGTCCCAAAAAAACGACCTACCTTGTTAAGCAAACGCTTAACATTGTTCTACCGCCCTATGAAGCATGGAGCACACGTGGCAGCATTACAAAATGCATGTTAACATCCAACGTACGTCGTTTAAAGTGTTCTGTATTGCGAATCCCGCAAAATTTGTGGCTCACGGTCAGATTGGCAATAATCGAACGGCTGAAAATCGCGGGGTCAACAAGTGGAGCTGATCTCTGCAATTTGTCAGCTCGGGAAGTAAAAAATTCTCAGCCTAGTATAAAATCCTTTCCTCAATCGAGGGAGTCTTGGGATTCTAGGCTACTGCTAGGGATTTTTTTTATGATTTTCAAAGTGCTTATTTTCCCACAGCTCTATAAATAAACAGTCTTGGAGTGAATTCCACTATTACATATGTCATTATATTTTGTGATTTCTCTAAGTTTCTACAAAATTCTTCACAAACCATTTTAAAGCTAATACGAATCCCGAATTCTCGTCAGCAAATTGAATACTGTACTGTAACTACATATTAGGAATATCTTTCAAAACGATCCTAAATAAGAAATCACACATCCGGATTCGATTACAGGTAGGATACTTTACCACACTATATTTTGTACCGAGAAGAAGATTGGCAGCTTGCAAGAAAGTACGGTTAACATTTGTTTTAATTGGCTTTGATGAGAAAACTCCTGAAAGTACAATGTGTACGGAGGTAGTGCAGGCAGGCATGGGAAAAAGACAGACACTGAAACTGTACAATTTACAAAGGAGGAATAAATTTCACTTCAAAGACATTAAAGTGTATAGCTTGAAAGTGAATTATTTGTTTCCATCAGTTTTATTTTGAATTTGTATACAATTTTGTTTTATTCCATTTTGAGTGATGTATGATGTTTTGTGCCTTTGTTTTTTAAACCTTCATTTTTTTTCCGTTACAAAATGAACCTTCGTTTCATGAGGAATTTTCTACAAATAATAGTGTGTTATGACAATCAAAATCTTGATAATTATTGTATAGGAGCCTTTTTTTATAGTCTACGTGGTTATATAACTAACACACTTCTATTTTTTTATTTTTTTACAGATGGACGGGAAACTGCTGAAAATGAGTCTCGCCACAACAATAAATGCTTATTATGCTATTTCTGATTTGGCTCTGATTGGCAATGGACAAATTGTGACAAGGGGAAATAATCTTTCCTGTTGGGAAATAAATACGAAGGAATGTATTGTGGAAAACTGGAATACTGTTGTAACCGATTTGTCGTGCGATTCGGGATATCTTTGGGTCCGTTGTGATACTGGAGAAATAATTATTTTTAAAGACAATCAAGAGATTATTCGAACTCAAACTGGAAGCTGTAGGAAAGGTCCAATAATGGTAATATCCAGGAATAAATGTTATTTGAGTGGTATTTCGGACATTATAGAGTGGCATTTTTCGGATGGCACAATTAAGTGTGAATGGGTATCGGAAGATGTAGCTCCTGTTATATCTTTCTGCGAAGATGTGAGAGGTCAAATGTGGACAGCCCACAAGAATGGATACATCCGTTGTTGGGTGAATCGGAAATGTTTGGCTTGTTTTTCATATTTGGGTTCTGGAAGTCATCCTAACAAAGGTTTTATACTTGTGGCTAGCGATTTTTTGTGGGGAGGGCACGGTAGAGGCATACGTTGTTGGGATTTAGACGGGGAAGAAATTCTCAAATGGGATGCGCATCTGGAGGCAGTTACTTCTTTAGCTTTGAATGGGAACAAGATATTATGGCCGGGAGGAGAGGAGGGAAGTATTCGAGGATGGAAGGAAGCATGGAAGAATCCCACATGTGTGGCGGTTTTGGATAGACATTTTGGTCCAGTGAGAGCTTTGGTTTGTGGTTCGGATGGAAGCGTTTGGTTCGGAGGTGAGGATAGATTACTCCTTCAATGGAATCAGGTAGAAGATAAAAATCCACCTGAAGGTGCCATTGTCCGATTTTTTTCCACGTAGTTGTAGATGATACTCGTAGTTGAGACCTTTTGGTGTGGCATAGTCTTGTTGAGTACCTCTTTTTTTTAGTGGAGTATTGTTTAGTGCTAGTATACTTTTGTATTTGTTTTTATCACTTTTAGTTTCGGATTTTTAGTATTGCTTTGGGTTGGTCATGCTTTATAGTCCATAGGGATTTTCAGCTCAACCTTTCGATAGACGTAACCAATTTTACTTTTAAATCATGCTTTATACTAGATGGTTTAACCATCGCATGTTTGACCAAAACAACTTTACTCCCTTTTGAATCAACATTTAAGATTCGCCTTTATTTTTGTGACAATTGTAAACCTTTAGTGTCACTAGCTACAACAGATCAAAATTACGTTTTATGATATTTTCAAAATAAGAACAAGAAAATTTTTTACTGCCTTAAAAACTATCACATGAGAAGAAACAAAATGAAAGTGAAAAGGAAGTTCTAAGTAAATGTGAATAAAATTGTACGATTTTCCGCTAAGGTTTCTTGAATTCGTTTTTTCCAGCTTTCATAATTGATCCGGGAATAAATCGTCCACAAATTTATTCAAAAGAGAATTTTCAAATCACTAAAATTGCCTTTGTTTTATTCAATCGATGTCGATAAATGTGAAGTAAGAAAGAAAGGAGAAATGAGGCGAAAAAGAGAGGGTGAAGTAAGAAGATGTAAAAAGTTCCTTCGCCTCAGAACGCTTCCCATTTTCTTTCCCATCGATATGTATCGTACAGTTGTCCTAAGGACGGCACGTGCAATTTTAATCTTTTCACCACATGTAGTGTGGACCATTAGAGACAAAACTTGTGAACAAAAAAAAAATGCTATCTTAAATAGTGTGACCAACAAGGAATGCGAATTGCTGTCTTTAAATACTACACATATTTTTATGGATCTTATGCATTTTATGGATTTCAGAAATTTTTTGAACGATTACAAAGGTTGGGAAAGGCCCAACCATAAAGGTTTGATAATACACACTTTAGCGCCCGATCCTTCTCCCTCTCCCCAACAATCTCTCATTCAACTTTTATTCTCCATCGCTCTCCCTCCAACCCTCTACCTCTCACTTTTTTCGCAACCGCTTTTATTTTCCTCCACAAACAATATCTTCCACTTCCGCTATACTATCCTTTTCTCTTCCACAAACCTTTCCAAACCAAAAACTAAGAAAACTTTTGTTCCTCTGATCAAAACTAAACCTTGATTTCTCTTATCTTTAGTTCCCCATCTTTTTTTCATTATAAATTTCTTGCCTTTCCTTTATCAGCATTGATTTCCCACAAGTTTTCTAAATTCCCACTCTTACAGTCTCACTTTTAGCTTTCCGTTCCTCTTTTTCTCATTTTTACTTCCCCATCCTTAACTTTTTTGACTTTACTTTTTCCATCTTTACGTTTCCATCTTTACTTTTCCCAACTTCACTTTTCTCAACTTTAATTTCCCCATCCTCCATTCATTTTCAATACAGAACCATTCCTCGACCGTCTTGTTCTAAATTGACATATCCCTTTTTGCATGGCGACTTCGCCACACTCCCATTTGCCAGCACCTGAATTAATTAAAAATGCGAATTAGTGCACCCATACTAAATGCTCTATAATTGTAAGACATTTTTAGGGCGCTCATATCTTAAGTTTGGCCATGGGAGAGGGAGATGGAGAGGGAGAGGGAGAGTGAAACTCTGAGACCTCCATAAGTCCTCAGAGTGGACAGCTTCCAAGAAGCCTCTAGGATAATCCTGACCCCTTTGTGTTTAAGCAAAAATAACTGCCACCTTGGCAGACAAAAACTCTGACCAACTTCACCCCTGTGAAGACAAGACTCCCTTGAGTCGATAGCAAAAAGAATCTCTGAATTTGCTCCCCTGAGCAGTCAGTTATGGAGGGTCAAAGTTGACCTTTTGTACAGAAGCTCTCTGGGAGAGGGGGTCCTATCTTCTAATTTTTCTAAGTCCTATCTCTCTCACAGACTCTATCTACTGATGTACGGAACCAATCAGAATTGAGTTCCGTACGCAAAAGTACAGTTGCCAGTGTACTTTATGTACGGATATTGTACGACATGGCCAAAATGTCGACACATGTCAAATCCGGATTCGGTGCCATAATCTCCGGAGATTCCACAATCCAACGGAATTTCGCCACGCGTCATCCGATGTGGCGATGGCCACAAACCGCCGAAATCTTCCTCCGCGATCTCGGCGCTAATCCCGGCCGTCCGATTAAATTCGGCTTTAATCGTAGCCGTAATAAATACATGCGCGGTATTTGTTTCATTTACGAAACAAATGCGCGGTACTGATTTTTTTCCGTACCGTAAGTCGTACATTATATATTACTGGATCTATGTATCCCGTAATCCATTTCAGTTAAATGGTTTATCGCTTATATACATATGTAAATAATTATCAAACTATATGCTAAGTAACACTACCGCTAGATTAAACGGCTAAGGCTACCGGCTACTTCGTGTCTGCCGGCCGGCAGGTACAAGGATCAAATCCTGCCGCCGGCACATACATTTTAATTAAATATATAAACCCTAATATAAAATTCCCGTAAACCTCAAGATAGCCAAGGTAGCCATGGCTCTAGCTTCCTCTCCAATTTCTCAGTGACTGCGACAAGTTTGAGAGTTGGAGAGAGAAGTTAGAGATAGACTGCCTCGACTTCTATATTTCTTTTCAGACCTAGAAAATACTAATAAAACCATTAGTTTCTACACTCCCCTTATTTTCTAGTCAATCTTTAATTTCAGACCACACTTCTCCCTGCAAAAAAATAGCTTAGGGGAAGGCACAGGTTTGGTCATCATATCTGCTACCATCTCACTATCTGGTCTGTACTCTAAACTGATTATTTTGTTTTCTACTTTCTCTCTAACAAAGCTGAGTCTGATGTCCATGTGTTTGGCTTTAAAATGGTGTTTAGGATTGGCAGAAATAGCGATTGCTGCCTGATTATCACAAAATATTTTCTGCACACCACTCTTAAGGTGACCAAGCTCACCAAGCAAAGACTTGACCCACATCAATTCTTTTACAGCAGAGCAAGAGGCCATATACTCAGCCTCCATGGTGGACTGAGCTATAACCTTTTGCTGTTTGCTACTCCAACAGCAAGCCCCATCACCCACATATAATACATATCCAGAAGTACATCTCCTCATCGGAGCATCACCATAACTGGCATCACTCCAAGTAGTGATGTCAGTATTCTCCCCACCCAAATGCAACCATAGATCTCTAGTTCCTACCAAGTATCTAAGGACTCTCTTAGCTGCCTCCCAATCCTTCTTAGTGGGAGCATTTAGACTTCTACTCAACACTCCTACAGCTGCAGCTAAATCCGGCCGGGTACAATTCATAAAATAGATTAGACTTCCCACTACTTGCCTGTAAGGAATAGTCTGCATGACCTTTTGTTCTTCAGGAGATAATTCCTCGTCTAAGACTATGACTCCTTCTTCCTCACTCCCCTCACTTCCCTTCTTCAATTCCATTGGAGTTGTACAACTATTAGCTTTATCCATTTGAAATTTTTCAAGCATGTTCCCTATTGCTTCCTTTTTAGTCAATCTTATAATTTTTCTTTTTCTGTCTCTCTCTACTTGAATTCCCAAAATATATTTTGCTTCCCCCATATCCTTCATTTCAAATCTCCCTTTAAGATCGGTTTTCAGTTTATTAATTTTTTCCATTGATTTACTTAAAACAAGCAAATCATCAACATAAATTGCAATAAATATAAAACCTTCCTCATCTTCGAAAACATAGATTGAGTGATCTGAGCTGATCCGAATATATCCTAGACCGGTAAGAAACTCATCAAGCTTCTTATTCCACTGTCGCGGCGCCTGTTTCAAACCATAAAGAGATTTAATCAGCCGGCATACCTTACTCTCCTCTCCTTCTTCCACAAACCCTTCGGGTTGTCGCATGAAGATCTCCTCTTCTAATTCTCCATGCAAAAAGGCTGTTTTGATGTCCATCTGGTGCACTTCTATGTCTTCCGCCGCTGCTAAACTGAGAAGTATGCGGACGGAGGGAAATCTGACCACCGGGGCAAAGGTTTCCTCGTAGTCAATTCCTTCCTTTTGTGTAAATCCCTTTGCCACTAATCTGGCTTTGTAGCGCTCGATTGTGTTATCTGGGTTCAGTTTTAGTTTGAAAACCCACTTACAACCGATTGGTTTTCGGTTAGGTGGACAGTCCACCAGCTCCCAAGTATCGGCTGCCATGATTGAAGCCATCTCCTCATTGATGGCTGTCTTCCACCGGTTTCTTTCTGGACAAGTCATCGCCTCTCGATAAGTTTGAGGTTCATCTTGATGAGATAGTTTAGTTACCTTGTTATTAACCTGTTTTTCTTGCAGTCTTTTGCTACTTCTCCTCCCTCCCTCAAAATCTGAGGCCAGAATAGATGGTTCTCGTGGATTCTTTCGAACAAACTCGGCTTCTCCCCTATCTCTTGATTCCGAATCAATTTCCACCACGTCTTCCGCTTCGAGTAGAGTTGTCACTGGAGTTTCCACAGCCGAATCCTTTTCGGTCTGATTTGTTCCTGCAAGAATGTCATCGTCTCTAAAACCTGGATAGTTAGGAAGCTCAATTTCATCAGAATTTTCTGACTCAAATCTGATTTTTACTGACTTTGTATATTTGAAGGGATCCACAGACTTTCCTTCATCCATAACTACTAGATGCTTTACTAAGATTATATCTTCTCTTTTTAGATCATAAACTCTATATCCTTTAACATCCTCATCATATCCTAATAAGTATCCCGGTTTTCCTTTAGGATCTAGCTTCCAATTGGACCGATCAGTATCTAGACTGAATACTTGACTGCCGAAAACCTTTAAATGAGATAAGTCTGGTTTCCGGCCTGTTCATCTCTCATAAGGTGTTTGATCTTTTATAGCTGAAGTAAGAACTCTATTTTTGAGGTAATTAGCACAGTTCATTGCTTCTGCCCAAAACCTTTTTCCTATCTTCTTATCCGACAACATACTTCTAGCACTATCACTTAGTGTTCTATTTAACCTTTCAGCTACCCCATTCTGTTCAGGATTTTCTGGCACTGTCTTTTGGTGTTGAACCCCATCTTCCCTCAAAAAATCCTCAAACTGGTTAGAAGTATACTCTCCACCATTGTCACTCCTTACTCTCTTGATTGGAGTTTCATGGAGTTTTTCGCTCCATGCTTTATATTGTCTAAAACAATCCTCAACTTCTGACTTGTTTTTCAAAAAATACACCCGGGAATACCGAGACCAATCATCAGTTATAGTCATCATAAATCTCTTCCCCCCCGGCGAGGGCACTCTAGCTGGTCCCCAAATATCTGTGTGTACTAGATCTAGAAGTTTTTCTCCCTTGTAGGTGGCTGTTTTTGGAAAGGGTAATCTGTGTGCTTTACCTTGAGCACACCCACTACAATCACTTATATCATCACTCTCACTGAACTGAATCCCTTCCACCACTCCCATCTTTTTCATCTCTCTTAACTTATCTAGATTCACATGCCCAAGCCTCTTATGCCACATCATAATATCATGAACACCAGCATAATAAAGTTTCTTCGTTTCATTACTTAAGATCAGCCTAAACATCCCATGGCTACATTTCTCAGCAATGAAATAGACATCCTCCTCAAAACTAGCAGTAAAGACTCCTTCCCTAGTGCTAGTGAAAAAACCCTTATCATGTAATACTGATGTAGAGATAAGGTTTTTGTTCAGCTCCGGAATAAACAATACATCGGAGAATGTTAATATGGATGTCTTTCCTTCTACTAACACTTTCAGATCTACCGATCCTACAAGAGTAGTGGTGACTATCCTCCCATCCCCGTACTCTATCTCTACGGTGGGAATCTTTCTTATCTTAGTGAACAGGTGTCTATCCTTACACATGTGCATTGAGGCACCTGAATCTATAATCGAGCCTGCTTCACCTTTCAATCCACCGTAAGCACATTTCTGCCTTCGTGGAATTTCAACCTCAGTTTTCGCCTCCAACTCCTCATCCAAAAGGAGCTCATCGTCCTCGTCCTCGGATTCCGCCTCAAGTACCTGTGTGACAAGGGCCTTTTTCTTTCCTCTCGGGGTACCACCGGTCTGCCCCTCCTTTAACCGAAGCTCGGTTAGCTTGGTGCATTATGCCATATAGTGCCCCGGTTTCTTACAAAAATGACATAAACCTTTGGGAGCCCTTTGTTCGAACTCGCCAACCTGTTTTTTCTGCTCCCTACCCCCATAGTTTCCGACTGGTTTCCGGGAATCCTTGTTCCTCCAATCGGTCGCTGTTGCCAAGGCTTGGCCACTCTTTCCTCCCCTTCGGATCTCAATCGTATTCTCTCGAACGAGAATCATCCCTACCACTGAGTTCCATATCCACCTT
Source organism: Zygnema cylindricum (assembly GCA_037447655.1). Lineage (NCBI taxonomy): Eukaryota > Viridiplantae > Streptophyta > Zygnematophyceae > Zygnematales > Zygnemataceae > Zygnema > Zygnema cylindricum. Next base: position 146,177 of record JBBHKE010002480.1, on the reverse strand, counting down.
GAGTCCGGCAAGTCCTGCACACGGTTGACTATGTTCTCAAACTCATCAGGTAACTTCATTAGTAAACAGTTAACTTTTTCTTTTTCACTAAAAACTTTACCCGCACTCTCTAGCTCCATGAAGAGTGTAGCAAGCTCTTTGCAAAAATCCAACATATTTCCCCCTTTGTATACATACTCCTTAACTTTCTGATCAGCCAACTGTTGTTGCTGAATCGTACCACTTCGGTACATCTCTATGAGAGCCATCCAAAGATCGGATGCCCTCTCTACCTGCAAATGAGGACATGCAAGTCCTTGAGTGAGATGGCGTAGGATGAAGTGCTTTGCCGCCATATTGTTGAAGTCCCAGGTTTCAGTATCATTCTCCTCGTTCCTCGGAATAGGTGACATGAATGCTAAACCAGTTGCTATTGGTGTGGTCGCCTCCTTCTCCTTTCCTTTGTCCACCACCTCTCCTTCCTTTGTTTCCTCCGTTGAAGGTGAATCCTCTTTCCTGGTGAATTTGCTTCCTTTAAACCCTGGAGGAATTCCAAGACTTGATGGACGCCCCAATCGTCCACTCACTATCCCCCAAAACCTTTTTTCGCATAGAGCTCCTATCATCATACTTTCCCAGTATATGAAGCCAGTTCCATTAAAGATTGGTACCCTAGAGGGTGGGCCTATAACCTGAAACTCTGAGACCTCCATAAGTCCTCAGAGTGGACAGCTTCCAAGAAGCCTCTAGGATAATCCTGACCCCTTTGTGTTTAAGCAAAAATAACTGCCACCCTGGCAGACAAAAACTCTGACCAACTTCACCCCTGTGAAGACAAGACTCCCCTGAGTCGATAGCAAAAAGAATCTCTGAATTTGCTCCCCTGAGCAGTAAGTTATGGAGGGTCAAAGTTGACCTTTTGTACAGAAGCTCTCTGGGAGAGGGGGTCCTATCTTCTAATTTTTCTAAGTCCTATCTCTCTCACAGACTCTATCTACTGATGTACGGAACCAATCAGAATTGAGTTCCGTACGCAAAAGTACAGCTGCCGGTGTACTTTATGTACGGATATTGTACGACATGGCCAAAATGTCGACACATGTCAAATCCGGATTCGGTGCCATAATCTCCGGAGATTCCACAATCCAACGGAATTTCGCCACGCGTCATCCGATGTGGCGATGGCCACAAACCGCCGAAATCTTCCTCCGCGATCTCGGCGCTAATCCTGGCCGTCCGATTAAATTCGGCTTTAATCGTAGTCGTAATAAATACATGCGCGGTATTTGTTTCATTTACGAAACAAATGCGCGGTACTGATTTTTTTCCGTACCGTAAGTCGTACATTATATATTACTGGATCTATGTATCCCGTAATTCATTTCAGTTAAATGGTTTATCGCTTGTATACATATGTAAATAATTATCAAACTATATGCTAGGTAACACTACCGCTAGATTAAACGGCTAAGGCTACCGGCTACTTCGTGTCTGCCGGCCGGCAGGTACAAGGATCAAATCCTGCCGCCGGCACATACATTTTAATTAAATATATAAACCCTAATATAAAATTCCCGTAAACCTCAGGATAGCCAAGGTAGCCATGGCTCTAGCTTACTCTCCAATTTCTCAGTGACTGCGACAAGTTTGAGAGTTGGAGAGAGAAGTTAGAGATAGACTGCCTCGACTTCTATATTTCTTTTCAGACCTAGAAAATACTAATAAAACCATTAGTTTCTACAGAGAGGGAGGGGGAGGGAGGGGGAGGGGGAGGGGGGGAGTATTAGTTTGGGACAATCACCGTAGCCCGTGGCCTCAGGCTAAAGTAGTCACGTCACAAACATACACAGCTAGGTGGACCTTAAAGAGTCACGGTGAACATACACAGCTAGGTGGACCTTAAAGAGTCACGGTGGTAGATCAGAGAAGGGAAAAGGCATAGATAGGTAGATTAAAGAGAGGCAGGTTTAGACAGCTTTGATCCGATTAATAAAATAAGATCCACAAAGAACAATTTGTTCCTTGAACTTTTTACTTCTAATAAAGCTGAATTATCCTCTTAAGGACTAATCTTATCTATCTCTGTACAAAGGACTCAAAATGAATGTCATGTCTGAATTCTGTATGATGCAATGTACGTGTGAGATACCTATCTCTAATGCCTTGATGCATTTTATATTTCTATGTTTTTCACTATGTTGTGAAATGTCTATTTGAGTGGTCTTATCACATAATGCCACGTGTCTCTATTCAGCCACAAACGACCGCTTTTCTTTTGTCCTTTATCGGTACTTTTTGTCGTGGAATCGTCCGTCAGATTCCGCAAGTGTGAGTCTGTGACGTCACATAAATAAATCGTGTAGGTTCATTTGAATCGAAAGTATCGCCCGAAATCGTACAAAACCAACAGAGAGTTAGGGTGAACCTCCATCAGGTGAAAAATGGGGTTCTTTATTGGAAAAGCTAGAGATCTAGCTCATTTCCGTACATGGTCGTAATGTTTTTTTTTTTTTTATAAAACATGATCGCTGGAGATTCGTCAAGATTATCCAAACTTTTGGGCCACAACGTCGACCATCCGATTATGTGTTATCGACGCAAGCGGTCACTTCGTCCAGTGAATAATTACTCTCCTCAGGGAGGAGACTAGCCAATCACCGGACGTGTAAAATGTTTACGCGTGGAAAGGTCACGTACGACTTGCGCGCCTTCGGACATTTGCCACGCGCCTTTGAACAGCCAGGAATTAGATCCGACGAAAACCACCGCAAAATTTTTGTTGAAGAATGTGCCGTGACGCCTCCACCACCATCCATCATCATCCGGAATTTGCTGCGCCTGCTTACAAAACAGGTACGTACAACCTCTACATTCCCGTCATTTTATTTTGCTGTTGGTTGTACGAATACGAGTTTGGACATTTTGCTTTTGGAATCTTTGACGACGCTCGCCGTCAAAACAGGAATCTACGTGCATCCAATCGAAGGAAAGCACGTCCACGATAGATTCCTTGCTGATACGATTTGATGGAGAAGTGAAGGGAATATTACTCCCAGTAAACGTATTCGTACGATTACTGTCGGCGCTTGATGGAGAAGTGGCCTTAGTCAATTATTAGCCTTACCACTTTATTAAAATTACCTACGGTAAATTAAGTTTGGCCATGTGGCTTATTCTGGGCCACTTACATAATTAAGTGTCACTAACACTAAATACTAAATTAAAGATTTCATAAGTGTCACTAATGGTATTTTCGCATGAGCTAAAATTACAGTTATTTTCTGTCGTTTTCCTCCATAACTTAGAAAAAACGGAGAAAATCCGCAGCCGTACAAAAAAACAGAAATTACCACCGTACAAGTTGCGTAACCCTGAAACTTTATACGTACAGTAGTTTGTCGTCTAGCGCGATACAATTTGTCGTTTAACGCATTTCGACCCACTTTCGCGTCCTTTCAACACATGTTCAAACTTTACATCAAATCACCACGCGAGGTGATTTGAAATAAAGTCCAATAAGGTGAGCGAAAAGGCAGGCACAGTCGCACGTGTCTGAAGTTTTTAACGATTTTTGTGCGCGAAGTGCCAAAAAAAAAACACACTGCACGTTTCCAGCCTGTGCGTAATGTTTTGCGTGCGCTGATTTCCGTACAGGGTGGTCTCTCTCAAAAACACATATCTTCACACATACAACGTATGAAAAATATCGGCCACCTGTCGAGAAGTGGGAAGACGTAAAACGAAACCGCAAATTCTGTGCGACGGCGAAAGGTATTTTAGGGTTTCAACAGGTCGAAAATGTGGCGTACGGACATTACGAAGTCACAAAAATTGTACAGCGTGCGGAGAAACGCCTCAAATTGAACCAGAGTGGAAGTTTTGCCTCATTTTATGTACCATTTCATCTGTCACAATTCTTCGTACACGTTTACGTAACTCACATTTTTAAGTGACAAGTTATTTGCGTTTACATCCGAAAGCTCTGAACACTGTACGGAGAATCTTTGCTAAAAAACAAAGTAGCAAGACTAAGTTTCGCTTACATGCGAAAGTACCCTAACACTACGTTATCGATTCTGGGTCCTTCGAAAAAAAAAATACTTAAACAATAGTAATCCACTTTAATAGCAATGAGCTATGTAGTAAAATAGGTTCAGTGCAAAAATGGCCCGTACAATGTGTTTTATTTTCGCAAAACTCAAAGAAATTGCACCAAAAGCATATCCCTTAATCCAAAATGGAAAGAAAACCTAAATTATCTGTCTGGTTTAACTTCGATAATGACCTGCTTTAACGGTCATTTATTGGTATATTGATCACCTGATTGGCCGCCTCGCTAGCGCCCTTATAGACCGCCAAGTGGACACCCGCCGCGGCTCTGCCAGATGGATCCATATTATTGGCCCGAGCAGCTGAAACTCTGAGACCTCCATAAGTCCTCAGAGTGGACAGCTTCCAAGAAGCCTCTAGGATAATCCTGACCCCTTTGTGTTTAAGCAAAAATAACTGCCACCCTGGCAGACAAAAACTCTGACCAACTTCACCCCTGTGAAGACAAGACTCCCCTGAGTCGATAGCAAAAAGAATCTCTGAATTTGCTCCCCTGAGCAGTAAGTTATGGAGGGTCAAAGTTGACCTTTTGTACAGAAGCTCTCTGGGAGAGAGGGTCCTATCTTCTAATTTTTCTAAGTCCTATCTCTCTCACAGACTCTATCTACTGATGTACGGAACCAATCAGAATTGAGTTCCGTACGCAAAAGTACAGCTGCCGGTGTACTTTATGTACGGACATTGTACGACATGGCCAAAATGTCGACACATGTCAAATCCGGATTCGGTGCCATAATCTCCGGAGTTTCCACAATCCAACGGAATTTTGCCACGCGTCATCCGATGTGGCGATGGCCATAAACCGCCGAAATCTTCCTCCGCGATCTCGGCGCTAATCCTGGCCGTCCGATTAAATTCGGCTTTAATCGTAGTCGTAATAAATACATGCGCGGTATTTGTTTCATTTACGAAACAAATGCGCGGTACTGATTTTTTTCCGTACCGTAAGTCGTACATTATATATTACTGGATCTATGTATCCCGTAATCCATTTCAGTTAAATGGTTTATCGCTTATATACATATGTAAATAATTATCAAACTATATGCTAAGTAACACTACCGCTAGATTAAACGGCTAAGGCTACCGGCTACTTCGTGTCTGCCGGCCGGCAGGTACAAGGATCAAATCCTGCCGCCGGCACATACATTTTAATTAAATATATAAACCCTAATATAAAATTCCCGTAAACCTCAAGATAGCCAAGGTAGCCATGGCTCTAGCTTCCTCTCCAATTTCTCAGTGACTGCGACAAGTTTGAGAGTTGGAGAGAGAAGTTAGAGATAGACTGCCTCGACTTCTATATTTCTTTTCAGACCTAGAAAATACTAATAAAACCATTAGTTTCTACACTCCCCTTATTTTCTAGTCAATCTTTAATTTCAGACCACACTTCTCCCTGCAAAAAAATAGCTTAGGGGAAGGCACAGGTTTGGTCATCATATCTGCTACCATCTCACTATCTGGTCTGTACTCTAAACTGATTAATTTGTTTTCTACTTTCTCTCTAACAAAGCTGAGTCTGATGTCCATGTGTTTGGCTTTAAAATGGTGTTTAGGATTGGCAGAAATAGCGATTGCTGCCTGATTATCACAAAATATTTTCTGCACACCACTCTTAAGGTGACCAAGCTCACCAAGCAAAGACTTGACCCACATCAATTCTTTTACAGCAGAGCAAGAGGCCATATACTCAGCCTCCATGGTGGACTGAGCAATAACCTTTTGCTGTTTGCTACTCCAACAGCAAGCCCCATCACCCACATATAATACATATCCAGAAGTACATCTCCTCATCGGAGCATCACCATAACTGGCATCACTCCAAGTAGTGATGTCAGTATTCTCCCCACCCAAATGCAACCATAGATCTCTAGTTCCTACCAAGTATCTAAGGACTCTCTTAGCTGCCTCCCAATCCTTCTTAGTGGGAGCATTTAGACTTCTACTCAACACTCCTACAGCTGCAGCTAAATCCGGCCGGGTACAATTCATAAAATAGATTAGACTTCCCACTACTTGCCTGTAAGGAATAGTCTGCATGAACTTCTGTTCTTCAGGAGATAATTCCTCGTCTAAGACTATGACTCCTTCTTCCTCACTCCCCTCACTTCCCTTCTTCAATTCCATTGGAGTTGTGCAACTATTAGCTTTATCCATTTGAAATTTTTCAAGCATGTTTCCTATTGCTTCCTTTTGAGTCAATCTTATAATTTTTCTTTTTCGGTCTCTCTCTACTTGAATTCCCAAAATATATTTTGCTTCCCCCATATCCTTCATTTCAAATCTCCCCTTAAGATCGGTTTTCAGTTTATTAATTTTTTTCCATTGATTTACTTAAAACAAGCAAATCATCAACATAAATTGCAATAAATATAAAACCTTCCTCATCTTCGAAAACATAGATTGAGTGATCTGAGCTGATCCGAATATATCCTAGACCGGTAAGAAACTCATCAAGTTTCTTATTCCACTGTCGGGGCGCCTGTTTCAAACCATAAAGAGATTTAATCAGCCGGCATACCTTACTCTCCTCTCCTTCTTCCACAAACCCTTCGGGTTGTCGCATGAAGATCTCCTCTTCTAATTCTCCATGCAAAAAGGCTGTTTTGATGTCCATCTGGTGCACTTCCATGTCTTCCGCCGCTGCTAAACTGAGAAGTATGCGGACCGAGGGAAATCTGACCACCGGGGCAAAGGTTTCCTCGTAGTCAATTCCTTCCTTTTGTGTAAATCCCTTTGCCACTAATCTGGCCTTGTAGCGCTCGATTGTGTTATCTGGGTTCAGTTTCAGTTTGAAAACCCACTTACAACCGATTGGTTTTCGGTTAGGTGGACAGTCCACCAGCTCCCAAGTATCGGCTGCCATGATTGAAGCCATCTCCTCATTGATGGCTGTCTTCCACCGGTTTCTTTCTGGACAAGTCATCGCCTCTCGATAAGTTTGAGGTTCATCTTGATGAGATAGTTTAGTTACCTTGTTATTAACCTGTTTTTCTTGCAGTCTTTTGCTACTTCTCCTCCCTCCCTCAAAATCTGAGGCCGGAATAGATGGTTCTCGTGGATTCTTTCGAACAAACTCGGCTTCTCCCCTATCTCTTGATTCCGAATCAATTTCCACCACGTCTTCCGCTTCGAGTAGAGTTGTCACTGGAGTTTCCACAGCCGAGTCCTTTTCGGTCTGATTTGTTCCTGCAAGAATGTCATCGTCTCTAAAACCTGGATAGTTAGGAAGCTCAAAGTCATCAGAATTTTCTGACTCAAATCTGATTTTTACTGACTTTGTATATTTGAAGGGATCCACAGACTTTCCTTCATCCATAACTACTAGATGCTTTACTAAGATTATATCTTCTCTTTTTAGATCATAAACTCTATATCCTTTAACATCCTCATCATATCCTAATAAGTATCCCGGTTTTCCCTTAGGATCTAGCTTCCAATTGGACCGATCAATATCTAGACTGAATACTTGACTGCCGAAAACCTTTAAATGAGATAAGTCTGGTTTCCGGCCTGTCCATCTCTCATAAGGTGTTTGATCTTTTATAGCTGAAGTAAGAACTCTATTTTTGAGGTAATTAGCACAGTTCATTGCTTCTGCCCAAAACCTTTTTCCTATCTTCTTATCCGACAACATACTTCTAGCACTATCACTTAGTGTTCTATTTAACCTTTCAGCTACCCCATTCTGTTCAGGATTTTCTGGCACTGTCTTTTGGTGTTGAACCCCATCTTCCCTCAAAAAATCCTCAAACTGGTTAGAAGTATACTCTCCACCATTGTCACTCCTTACTCTCTTGATTGGAGTTTCATGGAGTTTTTCGCTCCATGCTTTATATTGTCTAAAACAGTCCTCAGCTTCTGACTTGTTTTTCAAAAAATATACTCGGGAATACCGAGACCAATCATCAGTTATAGTCATCATAAATCTCTTCCCCCCCGGTGAGGGCACTCTAGCCGGTCCCCAAATATCTGTGTGTACTAGATCTAGAAGTTTTTCTCCCTTGTAGGTGGCTGTTTTTGGAAAGGGTAATCTGTGTGCTTTACCTTGAGCACACCCACTACAATCACTTATATCATCACTCTCACTGAACTGAATCCCTTCCACCACTCCCATCTTTTTCATCTCTCTTAACTTATCTAGATTCACATGCCCAAGCCTCTTATGCCACATCATAATATCATGAACACCAGCATAATAAAGTTTCTTCGTTTCATTACTTAAGATCAGCCTAAACATCCCATGGCTACCTTTCTCAGCAATGAAATAGACATCCTCCTCAAAACTAGCAGTAAAGACTCCTTCCCTAGTGCTAGTGAAAAAACCCTTATCATCTAATACTGTGTAGAGATAAGGTTTTTGTTCAGCTCCGGAATAAACAATACATCGGAGAATGTTAATATGGATGTCTTTCCTTCAACTAACACTTTCAGATCTACCGATCCTACAAGAGTAGTGGTGACTATCCTCCCATCCCCGTACTCTATCTCTACGGTGGGAATCTTTCTTATCTTAGTGAACAGGTGTCTATCCTTACACATGTGCATTGAGGCACCTGAATCTATAATCGAGCCTGCTTCACCTTTCAATCCACCGTAAGCACATTTCTGCCTTCGTGGAATTTCAACCTCAGTTTTCGCCTCCAACTCCTCATCCAAAAGGAGCTCATCGTCCTCGTCCTCGGATTCCGCCTCAAGTACCTGTGTGACAAGGGCCTTTTTCTTTCCTCTCGGGGTACCACCGGTCTGCCCCTCCTTTAACCGAAGCTCGGTTAGCTTGGTGCACTCTGCCATATAGTGCCCAGGTTTCTTACAAAAATGACATAAACCTTTGGGAGCCCTTGGTTCAAACTCGCCAACCTGTTTTTCCCGCTCCCTACCCCCATAGTTTCTGACTGGTTTCCGGGAATCCTTGTTCCTCCAATCGGTCGCTGTTGCCAAGGCTTGGCCACTCTTTCCTCCCCTTCGGATCTCAATCGTATTCTCTCGAACGAGAATCATCCCTACCACTGAGTTCCATATCCACCTTGAGTCCGGCAAGTCCTGCACACGGTTGACTATGTTCTCGAACTCATCAGGTAACTTCATTAGTAAACAGTTAACTTTTTCTTTTTCACTAAAAACTTTACCCGCACTCTCTAGCTCCATGAAGAGTGTAGCAAGCTCATTGCAAAAATCCAACATATTTCCCCCTTTGTATACATACTCCTTAACTTTCTGATCAGCCAACTGTTGTTGCTGAATAGTACCACTTCGGTACATCTCTATGAGAGCCATCCAAAGATCGGATGCCCTCTCTACCTGCAAATGAGGACATGCAAGTCCTTGAGTGAGATGGCGTAGGATGAAGTGCTTTGCCGCCATATTGTTGAAGTCCCAGGTTTCAATATCATTCTCCTCGTTCCTCGGAATAGGTGACATGAATGCTAAACCAGTTGCTATTGGTGTGGTCGCCTCCTTCTCCTTTCCTTTGTCCACCACCTCTCCTTCCTTTGTTTCCTCCGTTGAAGGTGAATCCTCTTTCCTGGTGAATCTGCTTCCTTTAAACCCTGGAGGAATTCCAAGACTTGATGGACGCCCCAATCGTCCACTCACTATCCCCCAAAACCTTTTTTCGCATAGAGCTCCTATCATCATACTTTCCCAGTATATGAAGCCAGTTCCATTAAATATTGGCACCCTAGAGGGTGGGCCCATAACCTGAAACTCTGAGACCTCCATAAGTCCTCAGAGTGGACAGCTTCCAAGAAGCCTCTAGGATAATCCTGACCCCTTTGTGTTTAAGCAAAAATAACTGCCACCCTGGCAGACAAAAACTCTGACCAACTTCCTCCCTGTGAAGACAAGACTCCCCTGAGTCGATAGCAAAAAGAATCTCTGAATTTGCTCCCCTGAGCAGTAAGTTATGGAGGGTCAAAGTTGACCTTTTGTACAGAAGCTCTGTGGGAGAGAGGGTCCTATCTTCTAATTTTTCTAAGTCCTATCTCTCTCACAGACTCTATCTAGTGATGTACGGAACCAATCAGAATTGAGTTCCGTACGCAAAAGTACAGCTGCCGGTGTACTTTATGTACGGACATTGTACGACATGGCCAAAATGTCGACACATGTCAAATCCGGATTCGGTGCCATAATCTCCGGAGTTTCCACAATCCAACGGAATTTTGCCACGCGTCATCCGATGTGGCGATGGCCATAAACCGCCGAAATCTTCCTCCGCGATCTCGGCGCTAATCCCGGCCGTCCGATTAAATTCGGCTTTAATCGTAGCCGTAATAAATACATGCGCGGTATTTGTTTCATTTACGAAACAAATGCGCGGTACTGATTTTTTTCCGTACCGTAAGTCGTACATTATATATTACTGGATCTATGTATCCCGTAATTCATTTCAGTTAAATGGTTTATCGCTTGTATGCATATTTAAATAAATATCAAACTATATGCTAAGTAACACTACCGCTAGATGAAACGGCTAGGGCTACCGGCTACATTGTGTCTGCCGGCCGGTAGGTACAAGGATCAAATCCTGCCGCCGGCATATACATTTTAATTAAATATATAAACCCTAATATAAAATTCCCGTAAACCTCAGGATAGCCAAGGTAGCCATGGCTCTAGCTTCCTCTCCAATTTCTCAGTGACTGCGACAAGTTTGAGAGTTGGAGAGAGAAGTTAGAGATAGACTGCCTCGACTTCTATATTTCTTTTCAGACCTAGAAAATACTAATAGAACCATTAGTTTCTACAGCAGCGTCCCAGGCGACAACTGTCACCGTACTACAGGCCACGCTGGGACCACCAGGAACGGTAAGTCGGGCTGCAGGCTGGAGAGAGAGAAAAACCAAAAAAAGAAGGGAGGAGAGGGAAGGGAAAGGGAAAAACTTAGGGTCTTATACTACAGGTGACACAGGGACCATCGGGGCCCACGAATTGGGTCGTGAGCTGGACAGGGAAGGAGGTTGGGAAATTGAAAAAAAAGGAGACAATGTGGGGGGAATTTAACAAAATGTTTCAGAAATTCACAAAAGGTGAGCCCAATTTACCAACAATTAACAAATGTGAGAGCGATTAATTAACAAAACGTGAGAGTACATCACGAAATGTGATGGGGATGAAGGGAAATGTATACTTGGGGAAAGTGTTTCTCGAAAATTATTCGATAGTAGTAGATTTCCTTGGTCAGAGGAGTGTTGTGAGGGAACACATGGGGGCGTTTCCGATCATCTGGTCGCTCACTTGGAAGGCCACGTGTTATTTCAAACCGTCGATTCAGCTGTACCCGATGCTGTCACTGAATTGCTCCTTTTGTCTATATAGAATTCTATGGAAAATGGGGAACAAATGGGGGAACGAGGGAGAAATGAGAAACCGAATTCAGCCAATGGGAGAATTATATTAACATAGTGTGAGAGTGATAGTAAGAGAATGTAAGAGTGATGCATTAACAAAATGTGAGTGACATCAATAAAATGCGAGAATGACATTAACGAAATGAGAGAGTGCCATTAACAACATGTGAGAGTGACATTAACAAGACGACAGAGGGATATTAACAACATGTGAGGGTGCTATTAACAAATTGTAAGAGTGACATTAACAAAATGAGAGAGTGATATCAACATCATGTGAGAGATGTTAAGTCAAAGTTTGTAATCGGCCGTCGCGGTCTGTCGCCCGGCCGACTATTCTGTCTTTTTCAGTCAAAGTTGTAGTCGGCCGTCGCGGTTTGTCGCGCGGCTGGCTAATATGTCGTTACGTTAAGTTAGTGGGCTAATTTGTCGTTACGTTAAGTTAGTGGTCCCGGGTGGTTTTATTTATTCGTGTAGTGGATTGTAGTTTTCGTGGTTTCGCGGAGATTCAGTTTGACGAAGACCACGTTATGTTTTGTTTGGTGTGTACGGTATGTAGGTTCGTTTTGTCTTTAGTTAGTTTTGGTTGTACGTGTGAGTTGTGCCGGCAGTTCTTTGTGTTTCGCTGTTGATGCAATTTGACTTGTACGCACTTAGTGCGCACTATATGATTTGGGTTGATTTGTAGTTTGAAGTAGTGACGTCACAGTAAATGTACTATATACTACAGCTTAGAGGGAGTAGGAAGTTAATCTTTTATGGGAGAAAATGTCTATGAAATATATTGGCTTTGTGGACAGTTCGTTCTCGTCTGAATGTTTTATTTTTGCTTCCGCTGTAGTCTTGCACTCTGAATTTTGTGTGAGATCCTGTCATGGAAAAGAGGGGAGGGGGAGGGCGAGGTGGAGGAGGAGAGGGAGGAGGATAATAGGGGGTGGAGGAGAGAGGGAAAGGGGAGGAGGAGAGGGGGGAGGGGAAGGGGTATAGGAGTGGGAAGGGGGAGGAGGAGGGGGAGGAGGGAAGCTCTCGTAAGGATGAGAGGGGCCTGATAAGGATATACTTTCGAGAACGAATTTCACCCCCTCCCGCCCCCCTCCCAAATGGAGGGGAAAATATGTTTTTTGCTGCTTCCCTCTCCTCCTTCCTCTCCAAAACACTCAAAATTTAGAAACTCAACCTCGGTCAACTCTCTTCTTCTCCTTCTCCCCCCCAACCCCTCTCCCGCCAACCCCCCTCCCTCCCCCCCAAAAAAAATACACAATGAGCCATCCACAATGGAATCCACACAGGGAAGTCTAAGCATTTCTTTGTCGTTTTGTGGGGTTTTTCTTGGGGGGGAGGGAGGGGGCAGAGATAGGAGGAGAGGGAAGGGAAGGAGAGGAAGGTACGCGGTGAACTGAAATTAAAGAATAGGAAAAAAGTAAGGACACGAGAAAAGGACAAAAGAACTAAAAATGCAGCAACTAGAAAAGGACAGTTTATTTAAAAGAAAAACAATAGTGTCACAACTCCCGTAGATTCCCAAAGTTTGTAAAAAAATAAAAGCTTTCAAACTTGAATATCTTTGATAAAACGTAATCTTTTTAAATTTTTGAAATCTACATACAAGGCAAATTTGTCCACATCCGAGATTATGGTAAATCTGGAAAACAACCATATTCAAAAAGGCATAAATGTTCCAAATAACATCCCAATGACCAAGAAAATGTCTAGGATTTTAAAACTATTTAGAAGACTAAGGCCTTCATATAAAAAAAGGTGAAAATTGCAAGTTGAACTTGAATGTCGTATCTCTAACCAAAATTTATAGTGTAATTTCATCATTTTTACCTCATTAGACTTCACTCTACCGTAGTTTTATACTTTTTTTAGAGACATAGGAAAGCACAACCACAAATTTTCTCAAAACTGGACATAAAGTATTTACTTTCTATTCAAATAATACAACCTCTTTCCATTGTTTTACGAATTTATCATCACCTCCGGACCAAATACTTCCATCCGAACCACAAACAATTTTTTTTTTGTCGTTTCTGACTTCCATTGGGACCATTTCTGTCTCACGAGACGCTAATGCGACGAGAAGCAAAAGAAAAAAAAGACCCACAAAAGCTCAATGATTGGGAAAGCCACGGAAATCGGGGGATCTGTTATTTTTTTATGCGTGTAATTCAAGGAGAGGACAAAAAAAAAGGACACACTAAAACTGCCCCCAGAAATTTTGTGAACTAATTTGGCACCCACGGAAAATAATCTGATTCGCCCAAATTTTGAAGTTAATGCCAGAAAAATATTGTGCCGGGTATATCAGCCTGAAAAAATATCGTTTTTTTTCACAAGCTTCCCGTACGATTTTTCGTTTTGTTAGTAGCCACGCAGCAAATTATGAATGACCCATATCCCCCCCCCCCCCCCCCCCCCCCCACCCCCCTCCTCCTCCCTCCTCCCTCTCTCCTTCCTCCCTCCCAATTTTGACATCCTGACCATAGTTTCTAATCCTGATTTTGTTCCCTTCCTTCTCTCGATCCATTTTCCACTCCACTCCATTTCCTCCCTTCGATTGCCATCAGCTTCCCTCCGCTAATTTCTATCTGCTCCGATTTCTTCATCCGATCCTGATCATAGATGACTCCCTCCCCCCTTGGGCAGAACTGGAATCTCTCTGTATGGGGAGGGAGGAAAGGAGGGAGGGTAGGGGAGAGGAGGGGGAGGAAGGAGGGGAGGGGGGAAAGGGGAGGAGAGGAGGAGAGAGCAGGAGGGAGGAGAGATGAGAGAAGGAAGCGCCCATGAGTATGTGAGACTCCGGCAACGATACACTTTTGCGATTGAATTTCACCCTCCCCCCCCTCCCCCCCCCTCCTCCAAAAAGGGGAAAATAAGTTTCTTGCTGCTTCCCTCTCCTCCCTCCTCTCCAAAACCCTTAACGTTCAGAAAGTCAACCTCGGTCAACTCTCTCCTTCCCTCCCTTCCCCCACGTCCCCCCTAAAATGAATCAAAAAAATTGTTTCCCACTGCTTATCTCTCCTCCCTCCTTTCCAAAACCCTCAGAACTCAAAAAGTCAACCTCGATCAACTCTCTCCTCCTCTTCTTCCCTCCCCCCCCCGCCCTTCACCTTAAAAACCACACAATGAGCCATTCACTACGGAATCCACACTGGGAAGCCTTGAAGTTTTTTGTCGTTTTGTGGGGTTTTATTTTTGGGGGGGAGGGAGGGCAGGGGGGGGAGGGAGGGGAGGGGAGGGGAGGGCATG
>JBBHKE010002480.1:117236-129370 GCA_037447655.1 Zygnema cylindricum | reverse complement strand
TGTCCCGTAATTTTCTTTTACTATGGCAAACAATATTTGCAGTTTCATTGATCACAACTACATCACCGGACGGGTTGCCAGAGTCAACGGGCGCACAGAATGTGGCGGCTTATCCACCAATGGCCTATTCGGCCCAAACCTCCCAACCGGGTGTCCATCAAGTGATCAACGAAGTAAAAGCGAGTGTGACGCGTTTTGCGACGCAACCCAACTAGGAGGCCCTTGTGGGGGAGGCGGTATTTGTTCCAATGGCACAAACGGGACATCATGTGCATGCAATGAAGGATACACGAATCAGGATAGCAAGTTCATTTGCAAATGTATGACCTCTTTGATAGGATCTCACACAAAACTTAGAATGCAAGACTACAGCGGAAGCATTCAAAACATTTCACACGAGAGAGAGCTGTCCACAAAAGCCATATATTTCATAGACTTTTTCTCCCATAAAAAATTAACTTCCCTTTCCCCCTAACATTTTCTCCCATAAAAGATTAACTTCCCTTTCCCCCTAAGCTGCAGTATATAGTACTGCAAGTGAAACGTCACACTATCAAACTATAAGAAAAAAACAAACTAAACATAAAGTGCGCACGAAGTGCCTACAAATCAAATTGCGTGTATACGCGAAACGACATAGTACTAAAGTACTAAACACACGTACGATCAAAAACCAAAACATACCGACAAGACAAACATAAATACCGTACACGCCAACCGACATAATACCTGGTCGTCGCCAAACTAAATCTTCGCGAGACCAAACTAAATCTTCGCGAGACCAGGGTACAACAAAAACGTACAGCAAAACTTAATGACCAACCTCGACCACTAACTTCTCGTAACAACATAGCTAGCTGGCCGCGCGACAAACAGCGACGGCCGATTACAACATTGATTCTAACAATTCCCCTCTCAAAGTTGTAATCATTACACCAACCCTAATTTAGGTCTTCCCCTAAAAAGTACATCATGAGTCGCGGCTTTCGTCAACATAT
This sequence comes from Zygnema cylindricum, assembly GCA_037447655.1. NCBI lineage: Eukaryota > Viridiplantae > Streptophyta > Zygnematophyceae > Zygnematales > Zygnemataceae > Zygnema > Zygnema cylindricum. Next base: position 128,372 of record JBBHKE010002480.1, on the reverse strand, counting down.
CCGCAGCTTCCTCCAACGTCGAAACGTACAAAAATTCAAGTTCTTTTGCGGTGACCAAATCGCGTACGAAGTGCTACTGAATCCTGATATGTTTTGTCCTTTTGTGAAAGACTGGATTCTTCACCAATGCCATCGAACTCATGCTGTCAGAAAATATTTTCATACAGCCAGTAGAAATCCTAAATTCCCCAAGTAGCTCCTTGATCCAAATCGACGCCTTAGACGTATGACACGCAGCCATATACTCCGCTTCGGTTGAACTTAATGCGACAGTTGGCTGGAGTCGCGAACTCCAAGAAATTGCCGCGCCACCAAAAACAAAAGCATATCCAGACATTGACTTTTCTTGTGTCAAAATCTCCACCCCAATCTGCGTCACAATATCCGACGCACTCCAAAGATGTTCGTCCAGATCAAAATAATAAACCAATTTCAACCGTACCTGCAAGGTAACGAAATATCCTCTTCACGGCCTCCCAATGAATCTTTTTAGGAGCCTGACAAAATCAGCTCACAACAGAAACCGCGGCCGAAATATCCGGTCGCGTGGCCACACTTAAACACATTAAACTTCCAACGGCCTCACGATAGGGCACGTGGACAGTTTCCTCCTCCTCAAATTTGCGATATTGAAGTTTGGAATCTAGTGGTGTCAAAACCGGCTTAGAATCCAACATAGCAAATTTTGTTAGTACTTATTTACAATATTGCGCTTGCGACAATTTAATATCTCCATTATCATACCTCAAAACTTCCACTCGAAGAATATATCGTACGTCCCCCAAATCTGTGACTTTAAAGTGTAGACCCAGGTACTCCTTCAATTCCGCGATTCGCGTCAACTTGTCATATATCATCAAAAAATCATCCACGTAGACAGAAAATATGATTTGATCCTCCCCCTCACCTTTTACATAAACTCTAGAGTCTGAAATTGTTCGTACAAATCCAAATTCGGTTATGACCTTGTGTAATCTCAAATACCAAGTCCGCGGTGCCTGTTTTAGTCCGTACAAGGACTTTCGCAGCCGCCATACCTTCCCCTCCTTCGACACTACTCCTTCCGGAACTTTCATATAAACCTCCTCCTCTAAGTCACCATTTAAGAACGCCGTCTCTACGTCCATTTGGTGAATGTGCTTCTTGCCGGCAGCGGCAATAGCAATAATCATCCTCAATGAATCAAACTTCACTACCGGTGCATATGTCTCCGTATAATCTATCCCCTCCCTTTGTTGAAAGCCCTTGCAAACTAGCCGAGCCTTATGTTTCACTACTTCCCCCGATGCACCAGTTTTGGTTTTAAAAATCCATTTTGCATCAATAGCCTTTTTACCCTCCGGTAGGCTTACCTCCTCAAAAGTACGGTTGTCAATAATTGATTGAAGTTCTCTTTCCCACGTCCATTTCCAATGCTTCTCCCAATCGCATGATTTTCGTGCTTCCATATACGATTGCGGATCGCCCGGCTTGTTTTCACATGTTGATTGCTATAAAAGAAAATCATCCTCCCTATCCACCGAAATAAAATAATATGAATTCTCCACATTCCCCTTACCATCAAAAGAAAGACGAGCCGGTTTCTTACCCCTATTTTCCCGCATACTCCTTCTCGGCTCAAATTCTTTCTCCTCCCTCGCCGGTTTCTCCTCAATAATATTCGGTTCACTTGATTTAGAAGATGAAGATTTTCCTCGTGTCCGAAGACATTCGGGAATTTTCGCTTCGCGAATCCCCACCAATGTTACCAAAATTTACATTTTCCACATTTTTACTTTTCCCCCTTTTAACATTGGGGGCGGATTCCAGCTCAATTTCCGAATCCGAACCCTCAATGTCATTAAGATCCCCAATTTCAAATTTCTCATAAAAATCAAGATTTGAATGTCGCTTTGCCGATCGAGAAATCGTGGATAATAAATCCTCGTGAAAATCCACATTCCTCGATTCCTCAATCACATTTCGAATCGGATCATAAACTCGATAAAAACTCCCTTTAGTGCTATATCCCACAAAATAACCACTCCAACTTCTTGATGCAAATTTACCCTTCCTCTTTTGTGCTTGAATATATACCGACGCACGGCATCCCCAAATCCGAATGTGGTGTAGAGTAGGCTTTCGGCCATACCACAACTCATTCGGAGTTTTATCACCCGAAACCGATGTAATTCTCCGATTGCAAATATAATTCGCCGTCAAAATCGCATCGCCCCATAAATTAATACTCCTCCCGGATCCGTGTACCATGGATCGTACCATTTCTTGAAAAGTACGGTTCTTCCTCTCGGCAACGCCATTAGATTCCGGTGAGTAAGATGCGTTATATTGGTGAAAGATTCCCCACACTTTACAATAAGGATCAAAAGCAAGAAATTCCCCTCCATTATCGGATCTAATTGATTTTAGTTTTCTCTCACATTGCCTTTCGGCCATCACATGCCACTCTTGAAAGCGTAAAAATGCTTCGGATTTGTGTTTTAGTAATATTACCCATGTGAAGCGAGAGAAGTCGTCCACCACTACCATAATATATTTGTTTCCTCCAATCGTCTCCGGTTTTACGTCCCCACATAAATCAATATGCACCAGATGAAGCAGATGCTTAGATCGATGCGTTGGATCCTTGGCCGGATGCGGCTTTCGGATTTGTCTCCCCTTACTACATCCCTCGCACCTGTTAATTTTCTCCCCCGACGCCAAGTCCAATCCCCTTACACTTCCATTTTTAATCATGCGTCGTAAACTCCCCTCGGATGTGTGACACATGCGGTGGTGCCACAAAGTTACATCGCCTTTCAATTCAGAGATTTGCGAAATAATTCCACCGGAATTTGGGGGGGAAGTTTTCGGCCCACGCCATTTTAGCCGACTATGCATAAAATCCGTAACTTCTCCTTCGCCTATTAATTCACCATCAGAGCGTACAATTTTTATTGTGGAGTCACCGTACGCGAGTACGCTGACGCCCGCTCGCTGTATCTGCGGTACACTGAGAAGGTTCACTGAACCTTCGGGTAAGTACAAAACATTTGTCAGTTGGGTTTGCGTCACTTTTTCAACGCCACTTGCGTCCAAAATTGGCAAATCCAAACGTCTAGTACCCACTATACTTATCGAAATCACTTGTCCACTTGCGAGAGTGATTCGTTTTGGTACCGTGAGTTCTCGAAAATCGTCAAAGAGTGAAGCGTCAGTACAAACGTGGTGTGACGCGCCAGAATCAATAATCCACTCTTTTTCTTTTTGCGTAGCACCTGCCAACAAATCAAGCGACAAGTTAACGACCGAAAATATTTGCGCGCCTTCTCCTTCTCCTTCAAATTGATCGTCGCCCATAAAATGTCCTCCTCCTCTTCCATGGCGGCCTCCGCGGCCACCGCGGCCGCCAAGACGACCGCCGCCGCGCCCACCGTATCGGCCGCCGCCGTCTCCTCTACCGCCGCGATCTCCTCTTCCACCGCCGCCTCCATTTTCGGCCTTCGAGTAACATTGGGGGCTTATATGACCCCATTTCCCGCAAAAGTGACATTGGCGCTCCTTATCCGGGCAAGAAGCCGCCATATGACCAAGTTTGCCACATTGAAAACAGGCAATATTGGTCAGATCTGAATATCCGGGCTGGGAAGGAGATCTCCCGGCCCTTTCGTGTCCTCTTCCCCCTCTTCCTCTCGGATTCCCCCCTCTTCTTCCTCCTCTTCCCCGAAAATAATTTAGATCGGGCGTCTCCGGTGTTGTCGCATTGAGGGAACCGGTCGGTTGGGTTCCCCTCGATGAGCTCGGACGATTCGTCTCGGTCGATTTGAGGAATGTGATAATCGAGTCCAAAGTATTCGAATCCCTCGATAAGAGAATATCCCTCAAATGTATCATTTTCTCCGGTAAGGCATGAGTGAAGACCGATGCCTTATTATTCTCTTCAATAAATTTTCCCAAATTTGCGAGTTGCTCAATAATAATATTAAATCTCTTTGCGGCCTCATCGATCGATTCATTTGGTTTCACTTTGAAGGATGTGTAATCGGTATAAATATGTTGCCCCTTGTTTTGAAGACTCTTCTCAAAATGATTTTCAAGGGCCACCCAACAATCATGGGCGAATCTTCGGGTAAGAAATAAATCGTGAATCGAAGTGCTACATGATTGAAATAAACCGCCGACGGCGGAAAGATTTTTCTTCGTCCACACCCGATAAGCTCTCCGATCCGAGGTAGGCATCTTGTCCACCCCTTTTACCACCTTCCAAAGGCGTTTTAATTTAAATTGACCTTTGATATATTTCTTCCACGATTGATAATTCGTCCCATTGAAGATGACAATTTTTCCGGACATAGATTCAACTTGCTCGTCCCCTTCACTCCAATCATCAAGATCGGAATCGTCATCGATGGGAAGTTTCCCCTTTCGAATCGATTCCCTCATCTCCTCCTCATCTCCTTCCGTATCAACGACGCTTTGTGTCGGAATGGGATCTCCGAAAAATGGAGGTCTCGTGACACGGTTCGTCTCCGAGATCCGTTGATCAACATATCGGAAAAGACCATCCATCAGTTTTTGAAGACGATCTTCCATCGCGTCATCTCCCTCCTTCTTTTTCCCCTCATTCTCCTTCTTTTGTCCGAACGGATCAATCGGAACGGCTTCCTCAAAAGTTTTGCCGGTGAAAGCAAATGGAGTTTCTACTTCCGGATCCGACGATGATTCGGATTCGGTTGGATCCGGAGGATCCGGATCCGGAGGTCGAGGAATCAACGTAGAAGAAGAAGGCATCATAGGAGAAGGGGTATTTTTCTTCTTTCTCCCCATGGCGGCCAAACTAGCCACCCTTCTACACCTCAAAGGAGCACACAAGCTCCGATACCACTTGAAAGGATCTTACACAAAACTCAGAGTGCAAGACTACAGCGGAAGCATTCATAAGATTTCACACGAGAGAGAACTGTCCACAAAAGCCAATATATTTCATAGACATTTTCTCCCATAAAAGATTAACTTCCCTTTCCCCCTAAGCTGCAGTATATAGTACTGCAAGTGAAACGTCACACTATCAAACTATAAGAAAAAACAAAAAACAAACTAAACATAAAGTGCGCACGAAGCGCCTACAAATCAAATCGCGTCTATATACGAAACGACATAGTACTAAAGTACTAAACACACGTACGATCAAAAACCAAAACATACCGACAAGACGAACATACATACCGTACACGCCAACCGACATAATACCTGGTCGTCGCCAAACTAAATCTTCGCGAGACCAGGGTACAACAAAAAACGTACGACAAAACTCAATGACCAACCTGGACCACTAACTTCTCGCAACGACATAGCTAGCTGACCGCGCGACAAACCGCGACGGCCGATTACAACATTGATTCTAACAATCCCCCTCTCAAAGTTGTAATCATTACACCAACCCAAATTTAGGTCTCCCCCTCAAAAGTACATCATGAGTCGCGGCTTTCGTCAACATATCCGCGGCTTCCTCCAACGTCGAAACGTACAAAAAATCAACTTCCTTTGCGGTGACCAAATCGCGTACGAAGTGCCACTGAATTCTGATATGTTTTGTCCTTTTGTGAAAGACATGATTCTTCACCAATGCCATCGAACTCATGCTGTCAGAAAATATTTTCATACAGCCAATAGAAATCCTCAATTCCCCAAGTAGCTCCTTGATCCAAATCGACGCCTTAGATGTATGACACGCAGCCATATACTCCGCTTCGGTTGAACTTAATGCGACAGTTGGCTGGAGTCGCGAACTCCAAGAAATTGCCGCACCACCAAAAACAAAAGCATATCCAGACGTTGATTTACCTGTGTCAAAATCTCCACCCCAATCTGCGTCACAGTATCTCACGCACTCCAAAGATGTCCGTCCAGATCGAAATAATAAACTAATCTCAACCGTACCTGCAAGGTAACCAAATATCCTCTTCACGGCCTCCCAATGAATCTTTTTAGGAGCCTGACAAAATCGGCTCACGACAGAAACCGCGGCCGAAATATCCGGTCGCGTGGCCACACTTAAATACATTAAACTTCCAACGGCCTCACGATAGGGCACGTGGACAGTTTCCTCCTCCTCAAATTTGCGATATTGAAGTTTGGAATCTAGTGGTGTCAACACCGGCTTAGAATCCAACATAGCAAATTTTGTTAGTACTTCTTTACAATATTGCGCTTGCGACAATTTAAAATCTCCATTATCGTACCTCAAAAATTCCACTCCAAGAATATATCGTACGTCCCCCAAATCTGTGACTTTAAAGTGTAGACGCAGGTACTCCTTCAATTCCGCGATTCGCGTCAACTTGTCACATATCATCAAAAAATCATCCACGTAGACAGAAAATATGATTTGATCCTCCCCCTCACCTTTTACGTAAACTCCAGAGTCTGAAACTGTTCGTACAAATCCAAATTCGGTTAGGACCTTGTGTAATCTCAAATACCAAGTCCGCGGTGCTTGTTTTAGTCCGTACAAGGACTTTCGCAACCGCCATACCTTCCCCTCCTTCGACACTACTCCTTCCGGAACTTTCATATAAACCTCCTCCTCTAAGTCACCATTTAAGAACGCCGTCTCTACGTCCATTTGGTGAATGTGCTTCTTGCCGGCAGCGAAAGCAAATGGAGTTTCTACTTCCGGATCCGTCGATGATTCGGATTCGGTTGGATCCGGAGGATCCGGATCCGGAGGATCCGGATCCGGAGGTCGAGGAATCAACGTAGAAGAAGAAGGCATCATAGGAGAAGGGGTATTTTTCTTCTTTCTCCCCATGGCGGCCAAACTAGCCACCCTTCTATACCTCAAAGGAGCACACAAGCTCCGATACCACTTGAAAGGATCTTACACAAAACTCAGAGTGCAAGACTACAGCGGAAGCATTCACCAGATTTCACACGAGAGAGAACTGTCCACAAAAGCCAATATATTTCATAGACATTTTCTCCCATAAAAGATTAACTTCCCTTTCCCCCTAAGCTGCAGTATATAGTACTGCAAGTGAAACGTCACACTATCAAACTATAAGAAAAAACAAAAAACAAACTAAACATAAAGTGCGCACGAAGCGCCTACAAATCAAATCGCGTCTATACGCGAAACGACATAGTACTAAAGTACTAAACACACGTACGATCAAAAACCAAAACATACCGACAAGACGAACATACATACCGTACACGCCAACCGACATAATACCTGGTCGTCGCCAAACTAAATCTTTGCGAGACCAGGGTACAACAAAAAACGTACGACAAAACTCAATGACCAACCTGGACCACTAACTTCTCGTAACGACATAGCTAGCTGGCCGCGCGACAAACCGCGACGGCCGATTACAACATTGATTCTAACAGAGTGTAGAGTTTATCTTTGAAGAGAGAAGTAGAGGAGAGAAGAATGATGTAAAGAGGCTTTGTCCAGAAACAATTATATATCTTTTTGGCCAATTATCCTCTTGTATTTTATGAGCTTCCGCTGTGTAATGTTTTATTTTTTTTGAGCATTCAATTTGAGTGGGTTATTTATTTTAAGATCCAACAATTGTTTCGCATGTGTTTCCTTCATATTCAATATTGTCATCCAATTTTTGTCTCAAGGTGGATAACAACAGAATATAGTGTTGTATTCTTAATGTTGCTACATTTTCGCATTCCGCATCGTAATAAAATTTGCTTACGAATTAAAAGGCCAAAGGTAAACATTTCTCCATCGTCATTTGGGATATTGTTGTTTGATCACGATCACTACTCGAAGGCACACATATACGCACATCAAAAAAAAATGTAGAGACTAGTTAAATAAAATAAAAAAGGGTCAAGCCCACGCCATTCAACAAATATTTTTTAATTCAAACTTAATACAATTAAACTAATAGAAACCGGGAAAAAATACTTGGAGGTGTCTTTGATAAATATCATTATATCGGAAAATACTCTTGCAACTATCGTCACACAATAAAAAAACAACACAAACAAACAAGCAAAACTTTGCGGAAAAAACCAACAGAAAATTGCCAAATACAGCTACTTGACTAACTTGAAACGTTATTAGCAATCAAAATAACGACGGCTTTTTGAATTCAAAGCCATACCGACAACGGGAAAATGAATCCCCCAAATCATCTGTCTACTCAAATGTTTATAAATTAAGTATGGTTAAGTTATCTTTGTCTCCATTTGTTGTGTTCTCCAGCCGGTATTGGTTCCAACAAAATCAACTTCTATTTCTTTCACGTTCAAATTCTTACTTCCTCTACAAAAGACGTGCACGAGGAGGTGGAAATTTTGAAGGAGGCAAGGGAGGAGGGGATCGACGGGGGGGTGGAGACTTTGAAGGGTGTGAGGTTGGAGGGGACTAGAATTGACATGCCAAGTTCTATCAAACACAAATCAAAAGTGTTTCGTCTATGAAATTAGCAAGTGAAAGTTTACTTTACACGAAAACATTCCCGACTGTGAGTGGAGAATATTTGACATTCCATCCAACTGTTTTGATGTTTTTACAAATTTAATGGCGGCTAAAGCGTTTTGGCAATTTATTTCTTTGTCAAGCTATTATGTATTATTTTGACAATATTAAAAATCAGACACAAGATTGTCTATTAGAAAATTAAACATTTTTCTGTCCACAAAGAAGCAGAAGTAAAAAAGTCAATGGGAGGTTTTGTGCACCAGGGGAAATTCCCACATGTTTGCATTTGCTTTACACAATAAAATAAGGTGCCAAACTTCACACGCATGCTAAAAAATTGAGGTGAATGTGTTGTAAACATAAAGGGCATATTATTTTTCTCCAAGTCAGTATATTTCGCATTTAGACAAATAAAAGTGTCTCGTTCATTAAAAATAAACTCCTGAATCACAAGAACATGTTGCGTTTTTCAATTCTTGTATACTTCGTTGACTAAAAATTAGTGTCATGCGTCAAAAAAATAACGTGAATATTTTACTCGAAAGAAATGAGCATGAGATTAACTAAAAAACCAACAATCTGTTGTTATTTCCTTATAGAACACATTTCTTGTGAATCTTGCCAAAAAAAGACTTACGTTGGCAAAGGAACTTGTTCGCTTGATTGTTGTAACCGTCATTGCATGCACATGTACGTGAAATTCCGTTCGTGCCATTGGAGCAAATTCCCCTTCCCCCACAAGGCCCTCCTACTTGGGTCGCATTGCAAAACGCTTTACAAACACTTTTGCTTCGCTGATATTTGGATTCGCACCCGGATGGAAGGTTGGAGCCAAACAAGCAATTGGCACCCAAATATCCACAGTATGGGTGTCCCATGGCTCTTTTAATCGGCCCGGTGAAGTAGTTGTTTGAAATATCACTGTAAATATGGACAACATTTGAAAAAGAAACACAACTCGGTAAGCTATGAAAATCCATAACAACACGTCAAAAAAACAAAATGTGTATAAAAGCATGACAACAAATCATAAGAAAGATATGCGTGGCAAAAATTTCATCTCTTACAAGAATTTGAAACTAGGCTCTTTTTGAAAACAAACGTGTTAACTAAACGAGAATTTGAAACAGGATTATTTTCTTTAACTACACATAAAAAACTCTTTTGCCAGGAAAACTAATGAACGAAAGATATCATTTTAGTCGACATGCACATAGTTTGTAGCCGACCTTGACATTTTGTGGAAATTCTTGAAAATGACTCTTATCTGAAATTTTTAACTCTTGCACTACAAATGTTAACATATGATTATTTAAAAGATTAAATTTCATTTCTGAAACTAAAACGTGAAGGGGTAGAAATATGTTTATAAATAATTGTTACGATGTGGAGATCTTTATTAGAGAATCATAATCATTTTCATATACAAAGTGGTGCTTTAATTTTGCAACAAAATATTTGTGTTTTGATCACGCTTTTGAAGCATACTAAACAAACAAAAATGGTAAACAAAAAATCGATTCTAAAGCCCATTCAAACGAAAAAAAAAACCCTCAAAAAAATAGAGGGAAAACAAGGACAACGGCATACGGCAATATCTACACAAATCAACGTTTTTGTCCACAACCCACTTTTTCCTCCTCGAAACCCATCTCCTCTTCTTATTGTTGTGTATCAAGAAAAAACTTATCGCGATAAAACCGATACCGATAGTTATCGGTTATCGAATGGTGAGGGGTCGCGATATATCGCTTCGTGACCAACAAATTCCTTATCGGCGATACGGGAAAAAATCTAGTTCGCTATATAATAGTATTTTATAATTTTCTGTATTATATTTTTCGCTATGTATAGCGTGGCATGTCATGCATGTCAACCTGTTCCGCACTCAATTAAACGGAAGAACATAAGTTCAATACAACGGGATCACCGCACAGTTGCGCCGACTTTCAATCCCCCATGAGACTTTTTTATTATTCTTATTTTATTGTTTATATGGTTACAAAAAACTTATATATATATATATATATGTGTGTGTGTGTGTAAGTAATTTTACTATCAAATAGTAATAAAAAGATCTAGTAATTATTTTTCTGGATAACATTATTTTTTGTAATTATTTTTATTAGTTCTCATTACATATTAATTAAAATTTTATCATTAGTGTCACGTGTCTTACAAGTTTTGGAGGGATGTGAGTTGACCGATGGACGATGGAATGCTTCCACTCAATTGGTTGCCAGATAGATCTCTGTGGCATCGAACATTCACACCGCACCAACACCCACGCCCTCCGGCTGTGTCGTAATTAGCAAAGCTATCATTAAAACACACCATAAAACTTCCAAAACAAACCCTTTAATCCCTCTTAAAAAAATCACCATAATAAATTCCTTCCTCCACCCTTTTCTTCATCTCTCTCAAAAAACCGATTTATGATAATTACTAGTTACAATAATTTATTATGATTTTTGTTATGGCTTTATTAAAAATAACAAACATTAGCTATTATTCATTAAAATTATTGTTATTATCATTTACATTGGTTTATTACTATTTATTAATAATTTTTACCATTCATTGTAAATCTTACTTGATACGATTTATACTAGTTCAATTTATAACTTAATATCATCTATTACTATTTATTCTTATCTTTCTCCCTCTTCCTCTTCCTCTATTCCTGTCGGCCTCCCGCACCCACAACC
>JBBHKE010002480.1:60799-112480 GCA_037447655.1 Zygnema cylindricum | reverse complement strand
GAGAGAGAGAGAGAGAGAGAGAGAGAAACTTTGGAAAAAAGAAAATCGTGAAAGTTTCGCAATTTTTCTATTAAGACACATTGAGTTCGCTGCAGTCTTTGTCGTTTAGCATGCTCCAAAACCTTGGGTTTCACAAAAGAATCCGTAAAACCATAGAATCAACATTTGCATATAAAGGAAAATCTCAAAATCATGTTAACCAAGCGAATGCCGCTCCTTTGTGCCCCTATTGTGAAACCATCCACACTAAATTTGGTATGCTTTCAGAGTAAAATTGTATTACCTCGTCAGGTGCTGTCTCTGTTGGAATCTCCTGGCGCGTGTCCTGCCTCTGTCGGGAGATGGTTGGAGGAACAGAATATGCAGAAGACAGGTAGGAGGACAGCAGAACGGACAAAATAAGAATGGGACAAGAAAAGGCGAACCTTGATTGAGTCATTGGAAGATTCGTTGAGAAGTTCGCACTTCTGTTTTCGCTATCGGGAACTCATGTATGAGAGGGAGGAGAGGGAGAGGGAGAGGGAGAGGGAGAGGGAGAGGGAGAGGGAGAAGGAGAAGGGGGGGGCGGGGGAGAGTGAGAGTGAGAGTGAGAGTCTGGTAAAGGAAATAAAAAAATTTCTGCTGCCTTTTTTAGATCTCGTTGCAGAATGACAACTGTGGTGTACTTTTGGAACAGCCTTATCACGTTTTAAATTTTCGCTTCTTTTTTTTGTTCTCTATTTCCTTCTGATTGCGACCTTCCTTCGCTTCGACAGTCTGGACTCTGTTAACTATTTATGTAGGTTGGTTTCTAGGCTTTGTAACTTTGTTTTACCTTCTGACTTTTTGCTTTGTCGTTTCTGTCAAAAGCTTGGAGCTGCCGTCCTGTGCAGGACCCTACAGTGCAGTCTAAGGTTCGTTACATGTGCTGGTCCGTACTCCGTCGCCTGCGGTCCTACGTCAACTTATTAGCCGAATACTTTCACATTAGGGCTAAGAGTCGCATTTGGACCAAGCTCGCGAGTCGCACCCTGTCACGCTCACAAGTGCGGCGACCCATCGATGGGCGCATGGCATGATGCGCGGCGAATATAATTTTGGCCACAGTTCAAAAGTAGGTGAAAGTAGGCCCATACAATATGCCTATTGTATGCAAATTGCATAACATACAGTATGCCTATTGTATGTAAAACATATAATATGTCCTTAAGAGTTAAGAACTTAAGACCCATGTTGTATTCGACTATTCGGACCTATTCGGACCAATTAAAACATTCGGACCAAAAATATTTACACCGTCAGATTCAGACGATCGGACGGTCTCTGATTAAAGTAGCGATCTAAGAAGATCACATGAAAAGCCCATAACACAACTTATGATAAAGGCGCCGACCAAAGGCCTACTATAAAAACGCCTACTTTTGAACTATGATTTGGGCGAATGTCTGTGCATAGAAAAGTTTTGAAAGGAAATCACGGGCGATTGAAGGGTTTTTTTTTGTATTTTCTGAAGATGACGTACTTTACACGTGTACCGTAATACAGGTCAGCTAGATTCTCCGCGGCTAACGCAATCATTGAGATTTTGCCGGTCATAAATCTTTTCAAAACGAGCGTTCTTTGCCTCGCAAATTGGCCCAATGGGTCCTAGCTGGACCTGCTGTTTTGTGACGCTTGTAACATGCGGAAATCGACAGAGAACACGATAGACTAAAATCGTGCGTGAAAATTCGAGGAAATTCTTTCTCACGGGGCAAAAAGGAAAACGAATTAGCGAATTTGGGGAGTTTATTAGATCCCAAAAACGGTTTGAAGGCGAGTAAAACAGCCGAAAAATAAATATATTTCATATTTTTGTTCTTCCAATACTATATTTTCTGTATGTATATGAATATGTACATACATTACAGAAATATACATGCATGCATTTTTTTTCTATATTGCCTGTACTGGTCACATGGCGACTATTGATTTGAATTTCGACGCGGATCATCCAACCGTCCATTTTTCAAAAAGAGCGTTTTTTGACCCGAAAACTAACGTTTTTTGACCCGAAAACTAACATTTTCTGACCCGAAAACTAACGTTTTTTGACCCAATTGCCCTAAGGTCGTACGAAGACCGAAGGCCTACATCAACTGTCCAACATGGCTTTGCCGGCACTTTTTGTTCTCCGCTGCTATAATTATCTCCAGCTGTCGTTCTTGACCGTACACGCCGAATATTTGCTGTGCCGACAGTTTTTCTTAGGGACTGACCGGATCTTGCGCTACGGCTGACAGGCGTTTTGTCCACGTTGACTCTTATAGCCGATACGGCCGGATATTGTGTAACAGAGGATGACAGGTTTTTCCCACGTGTAATCCTGGAATGTTTTCATTGACAAGCTGTGCTGTCTTCCATCGTAAATCTTGGCTTGTGTGGATGGTTTGGGATAACGCCGAATTCGTGTTTCCATAATTTTGCGATGCATAGTGTACCGTGAATCACTATTAGGGTGAAGTTCCATAGGGACCTATTCGACTATACGTACTATGCCGTACCAATCATTTTGTTTAATCCGCGAACAGCATTCCAGAGAATCTTGCCGATATTCTCCAAGGGTTTGGGGGTAACAATGACCGTTGGATATTCATTCGCGAAGCATTCGCTTCATTTTTTCGTGTAACCGACAACCACCTCCCTGAGGGGTGTCAGTTACAGAAATCTTTGAGCCGCGACATGCTGAATGATAAATATACGTGTCAGTTTGTCACGATGGTTAACCAACGGAATTCAAAATGTCGTGACTTTTTAAAATGTCACAAACCTTAACATCTACAATGTCACAAGAACCGTCGCTTGTCGAGAGTTTTGTAGTCATCTACAACAGTCACAAATTACTAGTGTTGGGTATCGAGGACCCATTGCCGATATTCGATATATATCGAATTTCATGTACCCGATATTCGATATATCGCTTCGATATATCGAATTTAAAATTATCGCAATATATCGACGATATATCGCCGATATATCGTATCGACAATATATCGAAAATGAAAATTTTAGATTTTTTTTTCAACCCCCCCCCCCCCCCCCCCCCCCCCACTGAGCGCTCAGGGGGGGGGGGGGGGGGCAAAATATCCGTACGATTTTTCGTACGATTCTCCGTACGCTTTTTCGTACGGTTTTCCGTACTCTGACTGTACGGACACGCAATTTTTGCGATATATATCGCGATAATTTATGTTGGTCCCGGTACGATATATCGAGGAATCTTCTCGATCGATATTCGATATATCGAATATCGAAATTATCGCGATATGAAACTACCCGATACCCAACACTACAAATTACACCATACATCCGTCACAGTTTAAACTACAGGTAAGGTCCTGTAATGATTTTGTTGCTGAACATCGAAACACTTTGAAAAGTACAGTAAAAAATATAATATTCCCTAAAAAACTAAGGAGCAAAAAAAGCATAGTTCAAAAGTAGGTGAAAGTAGGCCTATACAACATGCCTATTGTACGCAAAACATACAATATGACCTTAAGACCCATATTGTATTGGTCCCAAAATGAAAAAAAAAAATAGTAACAGGGTCGAGTTGCACATCGATCGATAGAGAATTAAACGTCATGTCTAAATTTTGAAAACATTCGGACAAAAAATTGTTTTTTTGCGAGTTTTGAGGTATTTTTTATTTAAACCGTCAAATTTGGACGATCGGACGATCGCTGATCAAAGTAGCGATCTAAGAAGATCACATGAAAAGCTTATAACACCACTTACGATAAAGGCGCCTACAAAAGGCCTACAATAGAAACGCCTACTTTTGAACTATGAAAAAAAGGTTTCGGTTACATGAGAATATGCCCTAAGTTTGTTGTATATTTTTGTTGCATAAGTCCATGTCAGGTGTTGTTAGTTCGGCACAGTTAGGGTGATTTCCGATGCAGTCGAAACTTCATCTTGTTACTTTGTTTTTAAGCGAAGATTTTCCGTACTACTGTCAAAACATAGTTCAAATGTAGGCGTTTTATGGTAGGCCTTTGGTTGGCGCACAAAACTTGGCACAAAATTCGCGCAGAGTAAGCATACTGTATGTGTGTGCGTTGTGCACACTCTTGTACGAACGTACGGATCTAACGTGTGATCATAGTATATAGCAAGCCGCCGGACGAAATATTTTAGCGGACTGACACGGCGTAGGAAGATATTCCGCAGGAAAGAAAACCCGGAAAAAAAAAGAACGCGGACGGGCAACACTTTTGCATATTTTTGGCAGTGTGAATTTTTGTTTTTCTAATCGTCCCATAGTGCCTGGTTGGTCAATTTGAGGCTTTATTTACTGAGGCCTTCAAAATTGTAGATGTTAATACGACGGATCGTAAGTTGTGTCTTGGGCTTTTCATGTGATCTTCTTAGATCGCTGCTTTGATCGGAGACCGTCCGATCGTCCAAACATGACGGTTTAAATAAAAAATACCTCAAAACTCACATAATTTTTGTTTTTTGTCCAAATGTTTTTCAAAATTTAGACATGACGTTTAATTATCTATCAATCGATGTGCAACTCAACCCTGTTACTATTTTTTTTCATTTTGCGACCAATACAAGATGGGTCTTAAGGTCATATTACATGTTTTACATACAACAGGCATATTGTATCGGCCTACTTTCACCTACTTTTGAACTATGTTTCAAAGCGTTCCGCTGTAGCGCAAATGAAATCGTTACGTTAAATTGTGACGGATGTAGACATAGGTGTAATTTGTGACGGTTGTAGATGAGTACAAAACTTGCGACAAGTGATGATGTTTACAAAATAGCGACGGTTGTAGGCGTGTACTGTACTGAAGTTTTTTGTGACATTGTAGATGTTTAGGGTTTGTGACATTTTGACGTCACACTCACTTAGTGGATTTTTCGAGGGGCAATTCTCTATGTGGGACGAGTCCTCGTCTACATTACCTTAGGTTTGTGAAAGTTGCCCTGGCGAGTTTAGCGATTTTCATTCTGTACGCATTGTGAAGCATAACATTTTGGAGGCGTTTGACGAGTCGCAACCGTTGATCATCGAGAACTCGTTTTAAGACGAGCTGGCCACACAACATTTTTATTCACTCATGAGATCCCTATGGCCTTTGAGAATTTACGAGTCGCACAGTATCAGGACTCCCTCCCACTCCTTCCACTCCCTCCAAACTTGCAGCGACCCGAATTTCCAGCTATAAGCCACCGACTAAGCGATATCATATCGGCGACTGCGTCTTCCTCAAAAGGCATAATTTCAACGGTTGCCAACTCACACACACTGCCGTACAGTATTGTGCAAATGTACGAAAACTGCGGCCTGTTCATGGTATACCGTGAATCGTTATTAGACGATAGAAATTATTAGTGTCAATAATGAATTAGTGTCATTGATGTTGATTTGTGTATCAATCTCATTGTGAAAAAAATGTTTAATTGTAATTTCTCTATAACGTTGATTTAGGTATACAAAATCTGCGGCCATTACATATACGTTAAAATAGGTAGAAGTACAAAATTTGACAATCCGTACCACGTCGCGTCCTTTCAGTGTAATTAATCCATAATTATAATTTGGGTTTGCGAACGCGTTTGTCGCAAACTCAACTTCACGTTTATTCTAAGCGCAGTTTAAAATGCAACTGACATAAGTTAACTACAATTTCCGTACGATTTTCGGTAATTAAGTACAGTTTTATACCAGCAAAAACATTTGGTACACCACACTATTCATGAAATGAGTACGGTAATTCCATTGGCGCTAATTCACAAGAACCGTAATTAACGTCACGGATAAAATAGAATCAGTCACTGTATTTCGGGTATCAATGTCAAAATTTTGGGGCGCCGATATAGAGTACATAAGTCTAATAACGATTCACGGTGTACTGTACAGTACACCGCGAATCGTAATTAGAGTAAATTACTTTAATTCGGTCGCTCGAAATCTCGACTCTATGACATCAAATAGAGTAAACGATTCTAGTTTTTTCATTATTATAACTCAGGTAAGGTTTAATTAGCGTAAAAAGTTGTAATATAGGTTCGTTTTAAATAGTGTGGAGTACGGACGACGTTCGACCTTGCAAAATTTTACTTTTTTAAGTAAAAAGGTACAAATAATGATTTAATAGAATCGCTCTCGCACGTGAAATTGCACTGAACGAAAAATCAATCACATCGAAAAAAGTCGTTCGCTTAACTCTTGTCCGTCGACAGCTTCGTTGTCAGTGTGAACATTAACTGACATTCAGCGCGACAAATAGTACTAACGTCATAATGACGTCAATACTATACGGACTGACAGATTTTGTACATCTAAGTAATTTAGTGTTCATAATTTCAGCACGCATAATTATTGCCGACATAACCCAATATAGAGTACTTAAATAAATTAGAGTAAGGGTGAAGTTCCATCATACGTTTCTGTAACTGTACGACAATCTCTACAGACCGGGTCCATTGAGTCGATGTTCCATCACGTAGAGTCTGTAAGCCACGCGTTCTAAATTGAATGGCGCCACGCAAGTCACGATCCGATATTGAACATCTTTCAAATTTGTAGCACCGACACACTTAACTTCAAATCTTGACTTGCGTACCATGTACCTGCGTACGAAATAATCATACGACAAAACTTTTATACTTTTTCTTAGTGTTGTGTATCGGTAAGGATTTGCCGATAACCGATATGGACCTTTTTTCTGGTACCCGATAATCGACATATTGGTATGATATATCGCCATCGGTGTTATCGCCGATAAATAACCGATAATTATCGGTTATTATCGGCGATAATACCGATATCGATAATGTAGAAATTAATGGTTTTTAGTATTTTCTAGGTCTGAATAGAAACAAAGAAGCCGAGGCAGTCTACCTCTAACTTCTCTCTCCAACTCTCAAACTTGTCGCAGTCACTGAGAAATTGGAGAGGAAGCTAGAGCCATGGCTACCTAGGCTATCCTCAGGTTTACGGGAAATTTATATTAGTCTAAGGATTAATTACTGACTTGCGTACCATGTACCTGCGTACGAAATAATCATACGACAAAACTTTTATACTTTTTCTTAGTGTTGTGTATCGGTAAGGATTTGCCGATAACCGATATGGACCTTTTTTCTGGTACCCGATAATCGACATATTGGTATGATATATCGCCATCGGTGTTATCGCCGATAAATAACCGATAATTATCGGTTATTATCGGCGATAATACCGATATCGATAATGTAGAAATTAATGGTTTTTAGTATTTTCTAGGTCTGAATAGAAACAAAGAAGCCGAGGCAGTCTACCTCTAACTTCTCTCTCCAACTCTCAAACTTGTCGCAGTCACTGAGAAATTGGAGAGGAAGCTAGAGCCATGGCTACCTAGGCTATCCTCAGGTTTACGGGAAATTTATATTAGTCTAAGGATTAATTACTAAAAGGTATGTGCCGGCGACACGATTTGATCCTGGTACCTGCCGGCAAACAGACAGTAGAATGCCTTAGCCGTTAAGTCTAGAAATAGTGTTACATAATATATAGTACGATAATTATCTAAATATGTACACGTAGGATAAACCATCTAACTATAACTGTTAACGGGATACATAGATATTCGTAGTGTAAAAGTACGAATTGCGGTACGGATACGAAATCAATACCGTGCATTGATTACGTAAGTGAAACAAATACCGCGCATGTATTTATTACGGCTACGATCAAATGCGAGTTTAATCGGACGGCCGGAATTAGTGCCGAGATCGCGGAAGGAGAATTCGGCGGTTTGTGGGCATCGCCACATTGGATGACACGTGGCGATGTAACATTGGAGCGCCGCATCTCCGAGGATTAGAGGAGCGAATCCAGATATTCCACGTGTGGACATTTAGGCCATGTCGTACAATATCCTTGCATAAAGTGTTGGTTTTTGGGAAGATTCAGTTTCGTACATGCGTGCGCGTGCATATATATTTACTTGATATACTGTGGAGATTTGAACGGATTTGCGGATTGGGGGTTTATTGCACGAGTAAATTAATTAACTAATTGAGTGGAGCGAAATGCGCTGAACAATGGACGGCGGATCGCGAAGCGATCCGATTTGAAATATTCGAAGTGTTTGAAAAAGTACGGCCGCCATACGAAACATAATGCGACAGACCGCATTTATTAAATGTGACGCCGCCGGTACGGAGCGTCGTATTTGACACGTGAGATGTACGGCAAAGTACGTAGTAACGGTACGGACTAATTTGGATGGTTTGACGATGTTTCGACAAGTAGATTTTCATGACCACGCGGCGCGACATCAAGGGTGCCGATTAAGAGCGACGGACGGCGGATATAGGCCGCCGAGATCTTTTATGAAGTGGTGACGCGAAATCGCGTCAATCACACGATATTTATTTTTGGACGTTCCGGATTGCTTGCCAAGTGATTCGTGGTACACGTGGAAGGCGGATGGCGTCCGCCGATATTTCCAAGGGACCACATTGTTTTTTATGACGCATTATCTAGTGGACCGTACATATGCGATGTCGGTTCACTACGTGGACTTATCGACAAATGACTAAGCAAGTTGTCGCTTATGACGCGTATTTTGCGGACGCGTCCGTGTAAATATTTGATACAACATTGTTTTGTCTTATGTGTATTATTATTTAGTATTGATTATGACATTTGTTATTTAAGTGATCAATTAGGGTTTTCGACAGTTTAATTTGTGTGTCTTTATTTGTCGTTTATGCAGACAAGTGTACGCTTACGATTGCTAGGCTTTCAGGTGTACGCTTAAGATTAATTTATTCTTAGTGATGGTATATTATGGTTAAATAGGACTAAATGACAGTTATGTAATGTATGTTAGTTATTTTGACACTTAGTGATTTGTTAACAGCTCACAAGTGTATATATAGATTTGAGCTTCATTAGGAAAATAATCAATGCTGGTTAGTAAAGTGGGGACCGAAGATGTAGTATTTTAGGGTTGTCGATTAGGTCATGCACTTTGAATGATATAATGATTATACTTTGATTATACTCTTGTTTATGTGTGATGCATTTGTTTTATTATTTATTTATGTTATTTTATATATGTTTGATATGCATTATTTATGCATTTGTCCTAGGGTTTGTTTATGTCGATTATTCCATCAAACCTTAGATGTTGTCATAGGGTTTATTTATGTTGATTATTCCATGAAACCCTAAATGTTGTTGTATGTTAAATGGAGGATGCATTTCAAATGATTGTTCGTCGACCTATTTTTGGCTTAGCTTTTTGCATGATAGTTTGGGTCGCTTCTGCGGTCTATTTTAGACCAAAGAACAACAGGTTATGGGCCCACGCCCCATCTATCATATGTTAGGTTAAGTCGATGTAGGTTTGTGTCACATGCATTGTAGCGGGTTAATTTTGTTCTTGCTGGTTGTATTGCAGTAATGGTGTCTGTGTACCCATGAGATCGGCCTTATCATAGTGTTGGTATGTGCCGAGTTTAATCTTGCATCGCCCCAAGGTTTAACTTAGTGACAGTGCCGAAATGTCTACCCTCAATGAAAATGATTAATTATGAGAAATGATATTTTATTTTTGGAAAATACATATTCGTTTGATGGAGAAATGTGGAAGGTGGAATTTCGACGTTTGGGGGAGAGAGATCCGAAAGGTGGAGTTTTGACATGTGGTGGAGAGATCCAAATTTTGTGGATCGATGATTGTTGAAAATTGGATTTGTAATGTAGATTTTGAGTTGTTGGGAATTTTTGGGAAATGTGATATTATTAGAATTTTTGGGAAAATACTATTTGTTAAGTGTATTTTTAATGGGAAATTTTGGGATCAGATTATTAAATGGAAAAGAAAAGAAAAATTTTGAAATCTAGATTTGATATGGTTGAGGTATAAATTTTGAGTTGGGATATATTATTAGTGTGATCGTTTGGTTTTAATTCTTAGTTGATTTGTGACAGAATTGTGAGAAGTAGATTCAGATTTAGATATTGTTGAGAAAAGATAAAATTTTGTTGTAATCGGAAAATGAAAATATATATTATGTATTATGAAACTTGGAAGGCATATGAAGGCAGCGGAAGCGATGGTGGAACAAGTGGGAAACTTCTGGCGGAGGCATTTGGTGGATACAGATGGAAGAGACAGCAGGAGGTGACACTGGTGACAGCTGATGACGTAAATCTATGGAGTGTGACAGATGATGACGTGGCGTCATGGATTTACGAAACTAAATCTTCGGGGGAGTGTTGGTTTTTGGGAAGATTCAGTTTCGTACATGCGTGCGCGTGCATATATATTTACTTGATATACTGTGGAGATTTGAACGGATTTGCGGATTGGGGGTTTATTGCACGAGTAAATTAATTAACTAATTGAGTGGAGCGAAATGCGCTGAACAATGGACGGCGGATCGCGAAGCGATCCGATTTGAAATATTCGAAGTGTTTGAAAAAGTACGGCCGCCATACGAAACATAATGCGACAGACCGCATTTATTAAATGTGACGCCGCCGGTACGGAGCGTCGTATTTGACACGTGAGATGTACGGCAAAGTACGTAGTAACGGTACGGACTAATTTGGATGGTTTGACGATGTTTCGACAAGTAGATTTTCATGACCACGCGGCGCGACATCAAGGGTGCCGATTAAGAGCGACGGACGGCGGATATAGGCCGCCGAGATCTTTTATGAAGTGGTGACGCGAAATCGCGTCAATCACACGATATTTATTTTTGGACGTTCCGGATTGCTTGCCAAGTGATTCGTGGTACACGTGGAAGGCGGATGGCGTCCGCCGATATTTCCAAGGGACCACATTGTTTTTTATGACGCATTATCTAGTGGACCGTACATATGCGATGTCGGTTCACTACGTGGACTTATCGACAAATGACTAAGCAAGTTGTCGCTTATGACGCGTATTTTGCGGACGCGTCCGTGTAAATATTTGATACAACATTGTTTTGTCTTATGTGTATTATTATTTAGTATTGATTATGACATTTGTTATTTAAGTGATCAATTAGGGTTTTCGACAGTTTAATTTGTGTGTCTTTATTTGTCGTTTATGCAGACAAGTGTACGCTTACGATTGCTAGGCTTTCAGGTGTACGCTTAAGATTAATTTATTCTTAGTGATGGTATATTATGGTTAAATAGGACTAAATGACAGTTATGTAATGTATGTTAGTTATTTTGACACTTAGTGATTTGTTAACAGCTCACAAGTGTATATATAGATTTGAGCTTCATTAGGAAAATAATCAATGCTGGTTAGTAAAGTGGGGACCGAAGATGTAGTATTTTAGGGTTGTCGATTAGGTCATGCACTTTGAATGATATAATGATTATACTTTGATTATACTCTTGTTTATGTGTGATGCATTTGTTTTATTATTTATTTATGTTATTTTATATATGTTTGATATGCATTATTTATGCATTTGTCCTAGGGTTTGTTTATGTCGATTATTCCATCAAACCTTAGATGTTGTCATAGGGTTTATTTATGTTGATTATTCCATGAAACCCTAAATGTTGTTGTATGTTAAATGGAGGATGCATTTCAAATGATTGTTCGTCGACCTATTTTTGGCTTAGCTTTTTGCATGATAGTTTGGGTCGCTTCTGCGGTCTATTTTAGACCAAAGAACAACATAAAGTACACCGACAGCTGTACTTTTGCGTACGGAACAGTAATCTGATTGGTCCGTACATCAGTAGATAGAGTCTGTGAGAGAGATAGGACTTAGAAAAATTAGAAGATAGGACCCTCTCTCCCAGAGAGCTTCTGTACAAAAGGTCAACTTTGACCCTCCATAACTTACTGCTCAGGGGAGCAAATTCAGAGATTCTTTTTGCTATCGACTCAGGGGAGTCTTGCCTTCACAGGGGTGAAGGTGGTCAGAGTTTTTGTGTGCCATGGTGGCAGTTATTTTTGCTTAAACACAAAGGGGTCAGGATTATCCTAGAGGTTTCTTGGAAGCTGTCCACTCTGAGGACTTATGGAGGTCTCAGAGTTTCAGGTTATGGGCCCACCCTCTAGGGTACCAATCTTTAATGGAACTGGCTTCATATACTGGGAAAGTATGATGATAGGAGCTCTATGCGAAAAAAGGTTTTGGGGGATAGTGAGTGGACGATTGGGACGTCCATCAAGTCTTGGAATTCCTCCAGGGTTTGGAGGAAGCAGATTCACCAGGAAAGAGGATTCACCTTCAACGGAGGAAACAAAGGAAAGAGAGGTGGTGGACAAAGGAAAGGAGAAGGAGGCGACCACACCAATAGCAACTGGTTTAGCATTCATGTCACCTATTCCGAGGAACGAGGAGAATGATACTGAAACCTGGGACTTGAACAATATGGCGGCAAAGCACTTCATCCTACGCCATCTCACTCAAGGACTTGCATGTCCCCATTTGCAGGTAGAAAGGGCATCCGATCTTTGGATGGCTCTCATAGAGATGTACGGAAGTGGTACGATTCAGCAACAACAGTTGGCTGATCAGAAAGTTAAGGAGTATGTATACAAAGGGGGAAATATGTTGGATTTTTGCAATGAGCTTGCTACACTCTTCATGGAGCTAGAGAGTGCGGGAAAAGATTTTAGTGAAAAAGAAAAGGTTAACTGTTTACTGATGAAGTTACCCGATGAGTTCGTGAACATAGTTTACCGTGTGCAGGACTTGCCTAACTCAAGGTGGATATGGAACTCAGTGGTAGGGATGATTCTCGTTCAAGAAAATACAATTGAGATCCGAAGGGGAGGAAAGAGTGGCCAAGCCTTGGCAACATCGACTGATTGGAGGAACAAGGATTCCCGAAAACCGGTCGAAAACTATGGGGGTAGGGAGAAACAGGCCGACGAATTCGAACGAAGGGCTCCCAAAGGTTTATGTCATTTTTGTAAGAAACCGGGGAACTATATGGCAGAGTGCTCTAAGCTAACCGAGCTTCGGCAAAAGGAGGGGAAAACCGGTGGTACCCCGAGAGGAAAGAAAAAGGCCCTTGTCACACAGGTACTTGAGGCGGAATCCGAGGACGAGGACGATGAGCTCCTTTTGGATGAGGAGTTGGAGGCGAAAAATGAGGTCAAAATTCCACGAAGGCAGAAATTTGCTTACGGTGGATTGAAAGGTGAAGCAGGCTGGATCATAGATTCAGGTGACTCCATGCACATGTGTAACGATAGGCACCAGTTCACTAAGATAAGAAATATTCCCACGGTAGAGATAGAGTACGGGGATGGGAGGATAGTCACCACTACTCTTGTAGGATCGGTAGATTTGAAAGTGTTAGTAGAAGGAAAGACATCCATATTAACATTCTCCGATGTATTGTTTATTCCGGAACTGAACAAAAACCTTATCTCTACATCAGTATTAGATGATAAGGGTTTTTTTACTAGCACTAGGGAAGGAGTCTTTACTGCTAGTTTTGAGGAGGATGTCTATTTCATTGCTGAGAAGGGTAGCCATGGGATGTTTAGGCTGGTTTTAAGTAATGAAAAGAAGAAACTTTATTATGCTGGTGTTCATGATATTATGATGTGGCATAAGAGGCTTGGGCATGTGAATCTAGATAAGTTAAGAGAGATGAAAAAGATGGGAGTGGTGGAAGGGATTCAGTTCAGTGAGAGTGATGATATAAGTGATTGTAGTGGGTGTGCTCAAGGTAAAGCACACAGATTACCCTTTCCTAAAATAACCACCTATAAGGGAGAAAAACTTCTAGATCTAGTACACACAGATATTTGGGGACCGGCTAGAGTGCCCTCACCGGGGGGGAAGAGATTTATGATGACTATAACTGATGATTGGTCTCGGTATTCCCGGGTGTATTTTTTGAAAACAAGTCAGAAGCTGAGGATTGTTTTAGACAATATAAAGCATGGAGCGAAAAACTCCATGAAACTCCAATCAAGAGAGTAAGGAGTGACAATGGTGGAGAGTATACTTCTAACCAGTTTGAGGATTTTCTAAGGGAAGATGGGGTCCAACACCAAAAGACAATTCCAGAAAATCCTGAACAGAATGGGGTAGCTGAAAGGTTAAATAGAACACTAAGTGATAGTGCTAGAAGTATGTTGTCAGATAAAAAGATAGGAAAAAGGTTTTGGGCAGAAGCAATGAACTGTGCTAATTACCTCAAGAATAGAGTTCTTACTTCAGCTATAAAAGATCAAACACCTTATGAGAGATGGACAGGCCGGAAACCAGACATATCTCACTTAAAGGTTTTCGGCAGTCAAGTATTCAGTATAGATACTGATCGGTCCAATTGGAAGCTAGTTCCTAAAGGAAAACCGGGATACTTATTAGGATATGATGAGGATGTTAAAGGATATAGAGTTTATGATCTAAAAAGGGAAGATATAATCTTAGTAAAACATCTAGTAGTTATGGATGAAGGAAAATCTGTGGATCCCTTCAAATATACGAAGCCAGTAAAAATCAGATTTGAGTCAAAAAAATTCCGATGACTTTGAGCTTCCTAACTATCCAGGTTTTAGAGAAGATGACATTCTTGCAGGAACAAATCAGACCGAAAAAGACTCGGCTGTGGAAACTCCAGTGACAACTCTACTCGAAGCGGAAGACGTGGTGGAAATTGATTCGGAATCAAGGGATAGGGGAGAAGCCGAGTTTGTTCGAAAGAATCCACGAGAACCATCTATTCCAGCCTCAGATTTTGAAGGGGGGAAGAGAAGTAGCAAAAGACTGCAAGAAAAACAGGTTAATAACAAGGTAACTAAACTATCTCATCAAGTTGAACCTCAAACTTATGGAGAGGCGATGACTTGTCCAAAAAGAAACTGGTGGAAGACAGCCATCAATGAGGAGATGGCTTCAATCATGGCAGCCGATACTTGGGAGCTGGTGGACTGTCCACCTAACCGAAAACCAATCGGTTGTAAGTGGGTTTTCAAACTAAAAATGAACCCAGATAACACAATCAAGCGCTACAAGGCCTGATTAGTGGCAAAGGGATTTACACAAAAGGAAGGAATTGACTACGAGGAAACCTTTGCCCCGGTGGTCAGATTTCCCTCCGTCCGCATACTTCTCAGTTTAGCAGCGGCGGAAGACATGGAAGTGCATCAGATGGACATCAAGACAGCCTTTTTGCATGGAGAATTGGAAGAGGAGATCTTCATGCGACAACCCGAAGGTTTTGTGGAGGAAGGAGAGGAGAGTAAGGTATGCCGGCTGATTAAATCTCTTTATGATTTGAAACAGGCACCTCGACAATGGAATAAAAAGCTTGATGAGTTTCTTACCGGTCTGGGATATATTCGGATCAGCTCAGATCACTCAATCTATGTTTTCGAAGATGAGGAAAGATTTATATTTATTGCAATTTATGTTGATGATTTGCTTGTATTAAGTAAATCAATGGAAAAAATTAACAAACTGAAAACCGATCTTAAGGGGAGATTTGAAATGAAGGATATGGGAGAAGCAAGATATATTTTGGGAATTCAAGTAGAGAGAGACCGAAAAAGAAAAATTATAAAACTAACTTAAAAGGAATCAATAGGGAACATGCTTGAAAAATTTCAAATGGATAAAGCTAATAGTTGTACAACTCCAATGGAGTTGAAGAAGGGAAGTGAGGGGAGTGAGGAAGAAAGAGTCATAGTCTTAGACGAGGATTATCTCCTGATGAACAGAAGTTCATGCAGACTATTCCTTACAGGCAAGTAGTGGGAAGTCTAATCTATTTTATGAATTGTACCCGGCAGGATTTAGCTGCAGCTGTAGGAGTGCTGAGTAGAAGTCTAAATGCTCCCACTAAGAAGGATTGGGAGGCAGCTAAGAGAGTCCTTAGATATTTGGTAGGAACTAGGGATCTATGGTTGCATTTGGGTGGGGAGAATACTGTCATCACTACTTGGAGTGATGCCAGTTATGGTGATGCTCCGATGAGGAGATGCACTTCTGGATATGTATTATATGTGGGTGATGGGGCTTGCTGTTGGAGTAGCAAACAGCAAAAGGTTATTGCTCAGTCCACCATGGAGGCTGAGTATATGGCCTCTTGCTCTGCTGTAAAAGAATTGATGTGGGTCAAGTCTTTGCTTGGTGAGCTTGGTCACCTTAAGAGTGGTGTGCAGAAAATATTTTGTGATAATCAGGCAGCAATCGCAATTTCTGCCAATCCTAAACATCATTTTAAAGCCAAACACATGGACATCAGACTCAGCTTTGTTAGAGAGAAAGTAGAAAACAAAATAATCAGTTTAGAGTACAGACCAGATAGTGAGATGGTAGCAGATATGATGACCAAACCTGTGCCTTCCCCTAAGCTAATTTTTTGCAGGGAGAAGTGTGGTCTGAAATTAAAGATTGACTAGAAAATAAGGGGAGTGTAGAAACTAATGGTTTTATTAGTATTTTCTAGGTCTGAAAAGAAATATAGAAGTCGAGGCAGTCTATCTCTAACTTCTCTCTCCAACTCTCAAACTTGTCCCAGTCACTGAGAAATTGGAGAGGAAGCTAGAGCCATGGCTACCTAGGCTATCCTCAGGTTTACGGGAAATTTATATTAGTTTAGGGATTAATTACTAAAAGGTATGTGCCGGCGAGAGGATTTAATCCTGGTACCTGCCGGCAAATAGACAGTAGATAGCCGGTAGCCTTAGCCGTTAAGTCTAGAAGTAGTGTTACATAGTATATAGTACGATAATTATCTAAATATGTACACGTAGGATAAACCATCTAACTATAACTGTTAACGGGATACATAGATATTCGTAGTGTAAAAGTACGAATTGCGGTACGGATACGAAATCAATACCGTGCATTGATTACGTAAGTGAAACAAATACCGCGCATGTATTTATTACGGCTACGATCAAATGCGAGTTTAATCGGACGGCCGGAATTAGCGCCGAGATCGCGGAAGGAGAATTCGGCGGTTTGTGGGCATCGCCACATTGGATGACACGTGGCGATGTAACATTGGAGCGCGGCATCTCCGAGGATTAGAGGAGCGAATCCGGATATTCCACGTGTGGACATTTAGGCCATGTCGTACAATATCCGTGCATAAAGTACACCGACAGCTGTACTTTTGCGTACGGAACAGTAATCTGATTGGTCCGTACATCAGTAGATAGAGTCTGTGAGAGAGATAGGACTTAGAAAAATTAGAAGATAGGACCCTCTCTCCCAGAGAGCTTCTGTACAAAAGGTCAACTTTGACCCTCCATAACTTACTGCTCAGGGGAGCAAATTCAGATATTCTTTTTGCTATCGACTTAGGGGAGTCTTGCCTTCACAGGGGTGAAGGTGGTCAGAGTTTTTGTCTGCCAGGGTGGCAGTTATTTTTTCTTAAACACAAAGGGGTCAGGATTATTTTAGAGGCTTCTTGGAAGCTGTCCACTCTGAGGACTTATGGAGGTCTCAGAGTTTCAGATAACTATCGACGATAATTGTACGGAGCGTACAGATAAATATGGTGACTGTAAATGGCGCCAGTCTGACAAATGTATTTAGTCCATAGATGTCCCGTGCGCATATTACAAACGGTCTAAACTAACGAATACTATGTACGGTACGCATCAAACGACGATGAAAAGTAAATAAATTGCGTACATTACTTTATACCCGTACAACATACTTACAATTACGTACAGTGTCCCTCGTTGTTCGTACATTTTAGGGGCTATTTTACGGGATTTTTTAGGGTTTCTAAGGTACATTGTCGTACGTTTCTTTATATGTCAGTACGGCTGTCGTAGATATTCCGTACTAGTAGGTTTTTAAGGGTACACTTTCATACAATTTCGTACATTTCTGATAAGTTTCAATACTTTTTAAGATTTTTAAGGATTTTCTAAGATTATGCTTTTCGTACGTTTTTGTACATGGTCGTACAGCGAAATTTACACAAATTTTACGAAAAGTATGAAAAAGACGAATATTACGTAGTTTTCGTAAAAAGTTAAAATCCGTACGAATTGGACATCGACGGTTCAGTCTGCTCTGTTCGTCTGTTTCGTTTTCTTTTTTAAAAAGTTTGATTCTCGAATTTTACAATGTATTTTATTTTTTTGTTTCGGTAGTATAGTTTTAGAACTATAAAGTAATATTTTAAATTTGTCTACGTTTACGTGATGCGCTATCCGTAATAATTATCAGTTAAATAGATACGGAACAGATTGCTTTACGTGGCATTCCACGCTATATAATGTAAATTATGTAAAACAGTATATTACAAAGTACTATAGTATGCGTACTATATATTTTTTAAGTTATCGCCGATATGGAATTTGTTGGTCTCCGACCGATATATCGGGACGTCTGACCGTTCGATAACCGATAACTATCGGTATCGGTGTTTTCGCGATAAGTTTTTTACCGATACACAACACTACTTTTTGCAGATGCCAGTCTGTACGCCAGCTCATTTTTTAGGGTTTCAGTTTTCGAACATAACGTAAGTCCTTTGAGAGAAATAGTGTGACGAACAAAAGTTACTGAAAATAGCGTGACGAGGAAATGTTACGAAATTTCATTTTTATTTTCGGTTGTAGTTTGGAAAGTCGTGTCATGTGCAAATCTTAAGATTTTTCGTTGGTTTTCCATCATGACACGTTGCTTAATCGTCCAGCGTGTCACGATTTTTTTTTTCTGTATCTGCCACCCACCTCCGCGAGGTGGGTTGACAGTTACAGAAAAAAATGAAACGAACTCCTCGCAGATGAACATCCGACGGCCAGTTTTACCTCCAAGACCTTCGGAGAGTATCGGCAAGATTCTCTGTAATGTTGTTTTTCGTTTAGAAACAAAATAGACGGTACGATTTGGTACGGAGAGTCGCGGATTTCTGTAAACTACGCCACTTTTCTCCTGATGGAACGTCGCCCTAAACTTCCTCGGTGAAAAAGTTCTATCACATAAATTAGAATTCATTACTCTAATTGTTTTTTTTAGTTTTTTTACTCAACTTTTTCATTACTCAAATTACGATTCGCGGTGTACTGTAGCGTCGTTATAATATAAATGCAATGGAACGAAACAGTTTCAACGGAGAAGCATATGACGTGCGAGGATGAAGGATTACTGTACGGTACGGCACTATGGGCATGGAAATGGAGAAGCGTTCGAATAAGTTACAAACGTAACGTACGGACGGACATTACTCATTCTGATTTTTGCTTTGCCCTTTTTCTAAAAGGGAAAAGCATTGTAGTCGCCTTCGTCTCTGGTGACAACGAGAAATGACCGTCGATGTTTTATGTGTAAGATCTTGAGCCGTTGAGGGTTTTGAGTTAGGATTGGCGTCTTTGGTGACAAAGGAAAGGGACACGTGGTATGTAGAAACTAATGGTTTTATTAGTATTTTCTAGATCTGAAAAGAAATATAGAAGTCGAGGCAGTCTATCTCTAACTTCTCTCTCCAACTCTCAAACTTGTCGCAGTCACTGAGAAATGGGAGAGGAAGCTAGAGCCATGGCTACCTTGGCTATCCTGAGGTTTACGGGAATTTTATGTTAGAGTATATTTATTTAATTAAAAGGTATGTGCCGGCGGCACGATTTGATCCATGTACCTGCCGGCCGGCAGATAGAGGTAGCCGGTAGCCTTAGCCGTTAAGTCTAACAGTAGTGTTACGTAGTATATAGTTTGATATTCATTTAAATAATTATGCGTGCGATAAACCATTTAACTGAAATGAATTACGGGATACATAGATCCAGTAGAATATAAATGTACGACTTACAGTACGGACACAAATCAATACCGCGCATTTGTTTCGTAAATGAAACAAATACCGCGCATGTATTTATTACGGCTACGATTAAAGCCGACTTTAATCGGACGGCCGAGATTAGCGCCGAGATCGCGGAGGAAGATTTCGGCGGTTTGTGGCCATCGCCACATCGGATGACACGTGGCGAAATTCCGTTGGATTGTGGAATCTCCGGAGATTATGGCACCGAATCCGGATTTGACATGTGTCGACATTTTGGCCATGTCGTACAATGTCCGTACATAAAGTACACCGGCAGCTGTACTTTTACGTACGGAACTCAATTCTGATTGGTTCCGTACATCAGTAGATAGAGTTTGTGAGAGAGATAGGACTTAGAAAAATTAGAAGATAGGACCCTCTCTCCCAGAGAGCTTCTGTACAAAAGGTCAACTTTGACCCTCCATAACTTACTGCTCAGGGGAGCAAATTCAGAGATTCTTTTTGCTATCGACTCAGGGGAGTCTTGTCTTCACAGGTGTGAAGTTGGTCAGAGTTTTTGTCTGCGAGGGTGGCAGTTATTTTTGCTTAAACACAAAGGGGTCAGGATTATCCTAGAGGCTTCTTGGAAGCTGTCCACTCTGAGGACTTATGGAGGTCTCAGAGTTTCAGGTTATGGGCCCACCCTCTAGGGTACCAATCTTTAATGGAACTGGCTTCATATACTGGGAAAGTATGATGATAGGAGCTCTATGCGAAAAAAGATTTTGGGGGATAGTGAGTGGACGATTGGGGCGTCCATCAAGTCTTGGAATTCCTCCAGGGTTTGGACGAAGCAGATTCACCAGGAAAGAGGATTCACCTTCAACGGAGGAAACAAAGGAAGAAGAGGTGGTGGACAAAGGAAAGGAGAAGGAGGCGACCACACCAATAGCAACTGGTTTAGCATTCATGTCACCTATTCCGAGGAACGAGGAGAATGATACTGAAACCTGGGACTTCAACAATATGGCGGCAAAGCACTTCATCCTACGCCATCTCACTCAAGGACTTGCATGTCCTCATTTGCAGGTAGAAAGGGCATCCGATCTTTGGATGGCTCTTATAAAGATGTACCGAAGTGGTACGATTCAGCAACAACAGTAGGCTGATCAGAAAGTTAAGGAGTATGTATACAAAGGGGGAAATATGTTGGATTTTTGCAATGAGCTTGCTACACTCTTCAAAGAGCTACAGAGTGCGGGAAAAGATTTTAGTGAAAAAGAAAAGGTTAACTGTTTACTGATGAAGTTACCTGATGAGTTCGTGAACATAGTTTACCGTGTGCAGGACTTGCCTGACTCAAGGTGGATATGGATCTCAGTGGTAGGAATGATTCTCGTTCAAGAGAATACAATTGAGATCCGAAGGGGAGGAAAGAGTGGCCAAGCCTTGGCAACAGCGACTGATTGGAGGAACAGGGATTCCCGAAAACCGGTCGGAAACTATGGGGGTAGGGAGCAGAAAAAACAGGCCGATGAGTTCGAACCAAGGGCTCCCAAAGGACAATGTCATTTTTGTAAGAAACCGGGGCACTATATGGCAGAGTGCACTAAGCTAACCGAGCTTCGGTTAAAGGAGGGGCAGACCGGTGGTACCCCGAGAGGAGAGAAAAAGGCCCTTGTCACACAGGTACTTGAGGCTGAATCCGAGGACGAGGACGATGAGCTCCTTTTAGATGAGGAGTTGGAGGCGAAAAATGAGGTCAAAATTCCACGAAGGCAGAAATGTGCTTACGGTGGATTGAAAGGTGAAGCAGGCTGGATTGTAGATTCAGGTGCCTCCATGCACATGTGTAAGGATAGACACCTGTTCACTAAGATAAGAAAGATTCCCACCGTAGAGATAGAGTACGGGGATGGGAGGATAGTCACCACTACTCTTGTAGGATCGGTAGATCTAAAAGTGTTAGTAGAAGGAAAGACATCCATATTAACATTCTCCGATGTATTGTTTATTCCGGAGCTAAACAAAAATCTTATCTCTACATCAGTATTAGATGATAAGGGTTTTTTTACTAGCACTAGGGAAGGAGTCTTTACTGCTAGTTTTGAGGATGATGTCTATTTCATTGCTGAGAAAGGTAGCCATGGGATGTTTAGGCTGATCTTAAGTAATGAAAAGAAGAAACTTTATTATGCTGGTGTTCATGATATTATGATGTGGCATAAGAGGCTTGGGCATGTGAATCTAGATAAGTTAAGAGAGATGAAAAAGATGGGAGTGGTGGAAGGGATTCAGTTCAGTGAGAGTGATGATATAAGTGATTGTAGTGGATGTGCTCAAGGTAAAGCACACAGATTACCCTTTCCTAAGTCAGCCACCTATAAGGGAGAAAAAATTCTAGATCTAGTACACAGAGATATTTGGGGACCGGCTAAAGTGCCCTCACCGGCGGGGAAGAGATTTATGATGACTATAACTGATGATTGGTCTCGGTATTCCCGAGTATATTTTTTGAAAAACAAGTCAGAGGCTGAGGACTGTTTTAGACAATATAAAGCATGGAGCGAAAAACTCCATGAAACTCTAATCAAGAGAGTAAGGAGTGACAATGGTGGAGAGTATACTTCTAACCAGTTTGAGGATTTTCTGAGGGAAGATGGGGTTCAACACCAAAAGACAGTGCCAGAAAATCCTGAACAGAATGGGGTAGGTGAAAGGTTAAATAGAACACTAAGTGATAGTGCTATAAGTATGTTGTCAAATAAAAAGATAGTGAAAAGATTTTGGGCAGAAGCAATGAACTGTGCTAATTACCTCAAGAAAAGAGTTCTTACTTCAGCTATAAAAGATCAAACACCTTATGAGAGATGGACAGGCTGGAAACCAGACATATCTCACTTAAAGGTTTTCGGTAGTCAAGTGTTCAGTCTAGATACTGATCGGTCCAATTGGAAGCTAGATCCTAAAGGAAAACCAGGATACTTATTAGGATATGATGAAGATGTTAAAGGATATAGAGTTTATGATCTAAAAAGGGAAGATATAATCTTAGTAAAGCATCTAGTAGTTATGGATGAAGGAAAGTCTGTAGATCCCTTCAAATATACGAAGTCAGTAAAAATCAGATTTGAGTCAGAAAATTCTGATGACTTTGAGCTTCCTGACTATCCAGGTTTTAGAGAAGATGACATTCTTGCAGGAACAAATCAGACTGAAAAGGACTCGGTTGTGGAAACTCCAGTGACAACTCTACTCGAAGCGGAAGACGTGGTGGAAATTGATTCGGAATCAAGGGATAGGGGAGAAGCCGAGTTTGTTCGAAAGAATCCACGAGAACCATCTATTCCGGCCTCAGATTTTGAGGGGGGGAGGAGAAGTAGCAAAAGACTGCAAGAAAAACAGGTTAATAACAAGGTAACTAAACTATCTCATCAAGATGAACCTCAAACTTATGGAGAGGCGATGACTTGTCCAGAAAGAAACCGGTGGAAGACAGCCATCAATGAGGAGATGGCTTCAATCATGGCAGCCGATACTTGGGAGCTGGTGGACTGTCCACCTAACCGAAAACCAATCGGGTCTAAGTGGGTTTTCAAACTAAAACTGAACCCAGATAACACAATCGAACGCTACAAGGCCAGATTAGTGGCGAAGGGATTTACACAAAAGGAAGGAATTGACTACGAGGAAACCTTTGCCCCGGTGGTCAAATTTCCCTCCGTCCGCATACTTCTCAGTTTAGCAGCGGCGGAAGACATGGAAGTGCACCAGATGGACATCAAAACAGCCTTTTTGCATGGAGAATTGTAAGAGGAGATCTTCATGCGACAACCCGAAGGGTTTGTGGAAGAAGGAGAGGAGAGTAAGGTATGCCGGCTGATTAAATCTCTTTATGGTTTGAAACAAGCGCCTCGACAGTGGAATAAGAAGCTTGATGAGTTTCTTACCGGTCTAGGATATATTCGGATCAGCTCAGATCACTCAATTTATGTTTTCGAAGATGAGGAAGGTTTTATATTTATTGCAATTTATGTTGATGATTTGCTTGTTTTAAGTAAATCAATGGAAAAAATTAATAAACTGAAAACCGATCTTAAGGGGAGATTTGAAATGAAGGATATGGGGGAAGCAAAATATATTTTGGGAATTCAAGTAGAGAGAGACCGAAAAAGGAAAATTATAAGATTGACTCAAAATGAAGCAATAGGGAACATGCTTGAAAAATTTCAAATGGATAAAGCTAATAGTTGTACAACTCCAATGGAGTTGAAGAAGGGAAGTGAGGGGAGTGAGGAAGAAGGAGTCATAGTCTTAGACGAGGAATTATCTCCTGATGAACAGAAGTTCATGCAGACTATTCCTTACAGGCAAGTAGTGGGAAGTCTAATCTATTTCATGAATTGTACCCGGCCGGATCTAGCTGCAGCTGTAGGAGTACTTAGTAGAAGTCTAAATGCTCCCACTAAGAAAGATTGGGAGGCAGCTAAGAGAGTCCTTAGATACTTGGTAGGAACTAGAGATCTATGGTTGCATTTGGGTGGGGAGAATACTGACATCACTACTTGGAATGATGCCAGTTATGGTGATGCTCCGATGAGGAGATGTACTTCTGCATATGTATTATATGTGGGTGATGGGGCTTGCTGTTGGAGTAGCAAACAGCAAAAGGTTATTGCTCAGTCCACCATAAAGAATGAGTATATGGCCTCTTGCTCTGCTGTAAAAGAATTGATGTGGGTCAAGTCTTTGCTTGGTGAGCTTGGTCACCTTAAGAGTGGTGTGCAGAAAATATTTTGTGATAATCAGGCAGCAATCGGTATTTCTGCCAATCCTAAACACCATTTTAAAGCCAAACACATGGACATCGGACTCAGTTTTGTTAGAGAGAAAGTAGAAAACAAAATAATCAGTTTAGAGTACAGACCAGATAGTGAGATGGTAGCAGATATGATGACCAAAACTGTGCCTTCCCCTAAGCTAATTTTTTGCAGGGAGAAGTGTGGTCTGAAATTAAAGATTGACTAGAAAATAAGGGGAGTGTAGAAACTAATGGTTTTATTAGTATTTTCTAGATCTGAAAAGAAATATAGAAGTCGAGGCAGTCTATCTCTAACTTCTCTCTCCAACTCTCAAACTTGTCGCAGTCACTGAGAAATTGGAGAGGAAGCTAGAGCCATGGCTACCTTGGCTATCCTGAGGTTTACGGGAATTTTATGTTAGAGTTTATTTATTTAATTAAAAGGTATGTGCCTGCGGCAGGATTTGATCCATGTACCTGCCGGCTGGCAGATTGGAAGTAGCCGGTAGCCTTAGGCGTTAAGTCTAGCAGTAGTGTTACGTAGTATATAGTTTGATATTTATTTAAATAATTATGCGTGCGATAAACCATTTAACTGAAATGAATTACGGGATACATAGATCCAGTAAAATATAAATGTACGACTTACAGTACGGACACAAATCAATACCGCGCATTTGTTTCGTAAATGAAACAAATACCGCGCATGTATTTATTACGGCTACGATTAAAGCCGACTTTAATCGGACGGCCGAGATTAGCGCCGAGATCGCGGAGGAAAATTTCGGCGGTTTGTGGCCATCGCCACATCGGATGACACGTGGCGAAATTCCGTTGGATTGTGGAATCTCCAGAGATTATGGCACCGAATCCGGATTTGAAATGTGTCGACATTTTGGCCATGTCGTACAATGTCCGTACATAAAGTACACCGGCAGCTGTACTTTTACGTACGGAACTCAATTCTGATTGGTTCCGTACATCAGTAGATAGAGTTTGTGAGAGAGATAGGACTTAGAAAAATTAGAAGATAAGACCCTCTCTCCCAGAGAGCTTCTTTACAAAAGGTCAACTTTGACCCTCCATAACTTACTGCTCAGGGGAGCAAATTCAGAGATTCTTTTTGCTATCGACTCAGGGGAGTCTTGTCTTCACAGAGGTGAAGTTGGTCAGAGTTTTTGTCTGCCAAGGTGGCAGTTATTTTTGCTTAAACACAAAGGGGTCAGGATTATCCTAGAGGCTTCTTGGAAGCTGTCCACTCTGAGGACTTATGGAGGTCTCAGAGTTTCATCAAACATAAAGACTCTATAACCTTTCGAGTGATCATCATATCCTAACAGAATACCCGGTAATCCCTTCGGTTCTATTTTCCATCTATTTGTAGACGTATCCAATATAAAGCATTGACTACCAAAGACCTTGAAATGGCTAACATCTGGTTTGCTACCCGTCCAGATTTTGTAAGGAGTTGTTTCTACCGATCTTGATCCTATCCTATTTTTAATATAAACTGCACAATTTAGAGCCTCAGCCCAGAATTTCGGATCCACATTTTTCGGGTTCAGTTTTTCCTTCCACTTCCTCATCATGAACTTGAGTCAAGAAAGCCTTTTTCTTTCCTCCATCCCTTGAGGTTCGTTGACCATCTTTCAGTCGAAGATATGCAAGTTTGATACAATCTGCCATATAGTGTCATGGTTTCTGGCAGAAGTGATATAATCCTCCTCAAAAAGTTCCTCTCCCCTGTCTATTAAATCTGCCACCTCCATGTCCTCTTCCACCAAAGTTTCGATAGGGATATTTCCCTCTCTCCTTATCACGCTTCCGCCAATCAGCTCCTGTAGACAATGCTTTAACACTTGGACTCCCTCTCCTAAGCTCTATGGTGCTTTCTTTCACTAAAATCATTCCCACTGTGTCATCCCAATTCCAATTGCTATCTCCTATGTCTTGAAATCAGTTAATGATATTCTCATACTCTTCAGGTAGTTTCATCATAAATGTGTTCACTCTTTGTCTCTTGGACCATGAGCTACTTGCACTCTCTAATTCTCCAAATAATGCTCCTAAATCATTACAATAATTATTCATACTTCCTCTTTTATAAGTATAAACTGCAATCTTATTTTCGGCCAAGTGTTGTTGCTGCAATCATCCACTCTTATATTTGTTAACTAGTGATATCCAAATCTGAGATGAAGATTTGACATGCATAAGGGGAATGGCAATGCCCTTTGCTACACATTTAAGAATTAAGAGCTTAGCAACCTTGTCTTTGTAGTTCCACTTTTCATACTGTGATCTTTTGGTCTGAACTTTTATCGCCGTTTTTGGTGGTGCTGCTACCGATATCGCCTTCGGCAATGGTGTCACTTGAGTTGCAACTCTTTTCTTTTCTCCTTCCATGACAATCTCCTCTCCTTCCTCATCTTCATCCTCGGTGATGGTGGCAGCTGTTCTACCAATTGTAGAGGCGAAGGTGCCAGAAAAACGTGTCCCTCGAAACCGTAGTGGAAATGGGCATCAAATTTGTCCAGACACTATGCCCCCTAGATGCTTCTCAAATAGTTTTCCCTCCATCATCATTTCCTAATAAAGAAAGTTTGATCCGTCAAATATAGGCACCCTAGAGGGTGAGCCCATAACCTGAAGTTCTGTGGTCTCCATTGACCCACAGAATGAGCAGCCTATGTAAAGCCTCTAGGATAATAATTGCCCCTTCTACTTTCCCGCTTAATAAGCGCCAACCAGGCACACAAATATTCTGACCACTCTCACCCTTGTGAGAACAAGACTCCGATGAGTAAAACGCAAAAAGAATCACTGAATTTGCTCACCTGAGGAGTAAGTTATGGCTGGTCAAAGATGACATTTATAGTTACAAGCTCTCTTAGAGAGAGAGGTACCTAAATTTTACTAAGTCTTGGTCTGCCTACTCACAACTACCTACTACTAAACCCTAGTCCAATAGGAACACTATATAGTACAAGAAGGTACAGTGGGCGATGTACTTATTGTACGACCATTGTAAGACAAAGTCTACAAGGTGACACTTGTCAAATCGGAAGCCATGGTTCCTCCTCCCGTCTTCTCTGGTATCAAATAATGTGGCGCCACGTGGCACCGCGTGATGCTCTCTCCGAATGCCGCCAAAAGCTCACTTCGCGTGGCGGTTATAATGCCGGCCGTCCGATCAAAACATATTTTACACGGTTCAGTTTCGCGTACATGCAGAAATTGCTCCTTTTGGTTAGTCTACTGTTAATTATCTGTTGCATTAATGTTTATATATTTATGAAACCCGTCATATGTATCGTTTTGTTACGCGTATGGTTAAGGCTTTAGGCTATAGAGAATCTAGAGGTCGCAGGTTCAAATCTAGACTTAGGCATCATTTTAACAAAATACCCTTTACTTCAAAAAACTGCCACTTTCTAAATATTGCGACAGCCATGGCGCGCCTTTGATCCTCACTCTCTTTCTTAAAAGCAAAAGTAAAATAGGGAAGTGAACTATTAATTACCTCTTTTCAACATCGGCGATAACTTAAAAATATATATAATATGCAT
Source organism: Zygnema cylindricum (assembly GCA_037447655.1). NCBI lineage: Eukaryota > Viridiplantae > Streptophyta > Zygnematophyceae > Zygnematales > Zygnemataceae > Zygnema > Zygnema cylindricum. The sequence goes on along the minus strand of JBBHKE010002480.1, from coordinate 84,417 downwards.
ACAATAGTATTTTATAACATACTGTATTATATTATTTACTTTGTATAATAAAGTACCTTCAATTGCACTCGGACATTTTTTGTACAGAGTATCCGTATATGTCTGTACTTTTTAGGGTTATATAATTTTTTTTTTTGGGTTTTAAAGTAATTTCCTTAAATTTTGTATATTCAGTATAACTAACGCACACTTTTCATACATGTACGTACTGTGGCTGTAATTTCCGTACTTCTTAGGGATATTAATTTTAGGGTTTGGAGGATACATTGCCGTACAATTTCGTATATTTTAGTACAGCTACGCTACATTTTTTTGCATATTTACGTGCAATGTTTTACATACTCGTACTACTTAGGGTTATTATAAGGGGGGATTTTAGGGTTTATAGGGTACATTGCCGTACGCTCCTTTATATTTGATTACGGTTGACAAAAAATTGTTGTATTATTAGGTTTGAAGTGTACACTCTCCGTATAATTTCGTACATTTATATTACTTGTTCGTAATTTTAAAGATTTTTTAAGGATTTTCTAGTATTTCGCTTTTCGTACATTTTCGTACATGTTCGTACAGAGAAATCTATACGAATTTTACGAAAAGTATGAAATTGACGAATACTACATAATTTTAACAAGAAAATTCCAAATATGTACGATTTGGACATCCATGGGCGTATCTAACAGTCAAAAGGACATTGAGGAAGGGTATGGGAGCGTGGAACCCAAGTAAAACCCCCTTCAATAATAAATATTCAAGGAAAAAATTGCGATTTTTTACCGAAATCAGGGGGAAGGGGGTCCACGGCGCGTCCGGGGAATATGACGTACAATTGAGTGTACTTGCCGTACATTTATATTTACGGTCCGTATATATATCGCCAATAGTTATCGATATCGGTGTTATCGCCAAAAAATACCGATAAATATCGGGTCTTTATTGGCAATAACATCGATAATGATATATCGTACCAATATATCAATTATCGGGTACCCGAAAAAAGGTCCATATCGGTTATCGGCAAATCCTTACTGATACACAACACTACTAACATCATGACTAACAGGTGTTTAGTGTGTTCCAAAAAAAATTTAGAGCGAGATAAAAATTCCCAACGTTGCGTCAAACATTTTTCCTGCAATACAATTGGTTGTCGTCCACAGGATTCTTTTTTCGCTTCGTTTTCTTTGTATTCGTGAAACGTGGACCCGACAACACTGTAGGACTATGCGTTTTGAAAACACGGTTGCGCTTGTACTCGTACTGCTGTTGCTGGCGCGGCCCTTGTGAGCATCTTTCGCATGTTACTCTTCCCCACATGCGTATTTGACAAACGCAGCTCGTGACTTCCTTGGCTCTAAAAAAAGCATACAGCTCCATTCTATATATATTATTTGTATTTTCATTATTTTAGACACTAGTAATTCCAATTATTAATCTAACCGCTTTTGGCAGTTTCTTTATTCTTGTCTATGTTCGCCATCGAAGACACCAATTTTCCATACTGAATATGGAGATCGCCCGCTATCTCAGCCAATGCACGCGTCTCTCTCCGTAGCTCGCCATCCTATTTTTTGTCAACGGATTAGGTGACGTCACCAAAAACATAATGACGAAAACTCTCAAAAGCAATCCTCCTAACACTCGTTTGTTGCGGGGGAGGTCATAGTTGTAAGTCGCATTATTGTAACAATTTAATTTACAACATAAAACTTCGTATTTTAATGAAGCCATGTGAAAAGTTTCATGTTTTGCTGAAAAATCGAATGGCCTGCGTTCGACGTTGCTAGGTGCACACTCTTTTGCAAACTTTGTGACAGCTTGTGCTCCTTCCCTCTCTGCTGACTCCTTTCCTCTCTCCTTTGCCTTTCTTTTTTCTTTGTCTTATCCGATTTCCTGTCTCCCCGCCACAGATGCCTCCACTTCTGACAGCCACGCAGCACACAGTGGTGAGTTTGTTAAGATTTCTGCATCCATTTTCAGCGAAGGACTAGAAAGTCAATATTAGTCAAAGTTATTACGTGAGTTATTACGTCAACCAGAGTCTTGTTAGGCATACGTACGGGTGATAGACGTGAAGGTAGATATACGTAGACGTCAAGTTTCGTGAAAACATGGTCCTTCACTTGTAGTGTACGGGAAGTCAAGTAGCCGCAAATTTTGAGTATACTTGACGAAAAAGCATGCGAACATTTTGTACTTGGCGGTCTTTCATTGGTCTACGTGTGTCACAAGTTAGATTCTATTTCTTTACGTGACACGCAAGTTGCATAGGTCTACACGACACCTACACATATAAAAATGTACCAAAGCTATGCATTAATCAATCATCAATCAAATGATTCTCTCCAATTATTCCCCGCTGCTAGTTTTGCATTGAGTGCTCATTTTGTCGTGAAATTAATCTATCTTCTTTCTTGTTTAGTAATTAAGCTTTGCTCTCTCATATAGAGAATTGTTTTCCTTAGCTTCGTGTCTTGTAATTGATCGATCATATGGCCACTTTTTCTGAATCTCAACAGTGTTCCTCCCACCAGCCAATAGGAGGACAAAGATGCCACGTGGCAAAGTGTAGAGCTGCCACATGGCACACTGCTGAGCTGTCACATGTCAAACTGTTGAGCTATCACGCTGCAAATTGTAGAGTGCCCACGTGGTTAAATTGAGCTGTTGCATCGCCGACTCGACCTTCACGTGGTAGAATATAAAGCTACCATGTGGCATACTGCAAAGCTGCAACGCGACAAATTGTGCCCACGAATGTAGAAGTGCCACGCGGTAGACTTTGGACATGATTCGTGGCAAGTGTAAGGATGCCAGGTGACAAACTGGATAGCTGCCACGTGGCAGATGATTAGAGGGACCAGAAACGGAAGAAATAGGAGCCCCTCGTGAGATCGTTTTTGTCGTTTATGGGGAGAGAAAGCGAGAGAAAAAGGGAGAGAAATGAGATTTGCGCGTTCATAAAGATTGTACGGTATAACAAAGTAGTACGGTAAGGCGTACGGTACTGTATAGCACTCGGAGACCGAAAGCGCTGTACTTTCTACGTACTTTAGTTATCTTTACGAGGTGGGAATAACAATTTGGCACCGCCTATCTGCGGCCGCCTCGGTTTTTCCACTTCGCTGACGTCAGCTATCCTTCTTTTTTTTGTTGTCTGCTCGTTTGGGTTTTGTGTTTTCCTTTTTCTTTCTTTGCAGCAGAAACGACAGAACAAGCAGAGTATCATCATGGCGAATATCGGAAAGTTGCCGGATGGGCGATCTCTCTAAAAGCGTACGGTCCTTACTTGTTCTTCGGCAGTCGCGCGGCACCTGTCCCTTGGTGCCAGAAGCGATGCTCCGCCGATTGTCGCTACGGGGGGGTCGCATTCGATGGCGCGGGAAATGGCGAAAAGCACCACCGATGCTCGCTTGACATCGCGACAGGAGACTTCCAAATAAACGCGAAAGCCGATCGGCCATCGCGAGAAGCACTCGACTTCTATTGGCCGCTGGCGAGTGAGCTCCTCCTTTCATTTCCTTTCCAATCACTCATATTTTTGGTAAAGCTTAAATCTGAGTTTTAGGAACAGGTATGTAGCAAACTAGCTCTTAGAAGAGCAGAAAAAAAAAACAGAAATTATCAAACCCTAAAATGTACTTACCTTGAGGGGAATCGGGCACAATTTCTCCTCACTATTTGCGACGCTGTTTGGTTCAGTCAGCTATTCTATTTTTTGTCCCATCGGTCTTTCCGCAGAATCGCCATGTCGGACATATACTTTGGCTTTGGTTCAAAAGCTGGCCAATCAGTAGCGTGCATCGAGAAAGACTCGCATTATGTAGGACAGCAGTGGTATGTCAAGTCACACCCTTCTGTAGTGCTGAAAAAATAACCGTGCAGTGATATGTCACGTCACGTCATCTCCTGCTGCAATGCCGAAATAACTGTGCAGTAATATGTCACGTCACATCAACGCACGAAATAAAGTGTCGGTACACGAATTACGAAAACCTGTCCACAAAACAAAACCACGAAAACTTGTCACGCATTAGTGCAAATTTCTGATTCGTGTCATTCATTAGACAATTTATACAATTTTATATTTAGACAATTTGATAATTTTTTAATTATAGATTTTTTTTGTTTTTTCTGTCGAATTGACTGCATTGCCTACAGTAAGCTAGGTTGCAAAACGTTAGTCAGTGTTGTTAATTTTAAGCGTTATTGTTAATAATTCACTCTCTCTAATAGCGATGGGCGGTTGGGTAGTTGACTTCATTTTTTGCCTACAGATATCTTATTGTTAATCCCTTTAAGTTCCAAACCTTATTACTTGTGCCCTTTTTTTTCAAAAACTGTTAGGTTTTTGGACAGGGTACTGCTATACATTTCTCGCATTCATAAACTCATATTATGCTCTAGAAAACCGTAGTAAATGTGACTCAAAACTTAAAACCGTACAATTTTCTGAATAATTACCCTTTAAAAACACGAATGATTACTCAATCCATCAAGAACTAACATGTTAAAACTCTCGTGTATATAATTCAGTATGCATAGAAAATTTTTCCTAGGTAGCGTTCGGAGAAAAGGACTCCCGTGGGAACGATATCATAGGGTACGACATGGCAGGCTATATTATTTTTGGGTAAACTATGGACTCTCAGCGATGAGATAATCTCTTCGCTAGAATAGCGATGACCAGCGACGAAATGTTTTCGACATTAAAGAGACGTTACAGAATTCAAATGCGTCAGATGACGAGAAACATTATACGAAAATAATTCTGTACGTACTAAAATGAAACATTCTGTTACGACCTACGGACGGATATCACCGCGGATTATATGGAGAGATTCGATTGTCGGCGTACAAACTCCTTATTGATGTTGGAGAAAGTCGGTGTAAGTTAGATCATCAGGTACAACCAAAGAAGTACCGATCAGTATGAATTACTTAGGACAAATCAGGATTATTTGCAGTAGGAAGTTATACTTAGGATTAAGTGCACTAGGTAGTGGAACCGACAGCACGATAGTGCGCCTACAGTGATCTTATTGGCAGATAGATAGTCAGATAGTCTTGTTTGTATAAAATAGGGATTACACATTTGATTGAATTAACTTGTACAAGTTCAATAAGGAAAGTGACATTTAAGACTGTTTTTGCAATTGTGTCACTTTGTGATTGATCAGAGTTTGTGCTTGAAACTTTGTCAGTTTATTGTTAAGTGTGAGCTCTAAGTGAGCTGTGTTGTAAGCCTAAGTGGCTATTTGTAGTGTTAAGTGTAAGCTGGTCAAAGTGGTCATTTGGGTGGTACTTCTGGGTTGCCTTTTTGCTGAATTAAATGGGTGACTCTGCAGCTTCTTGTTGTATCCCTGTTGTCCCTGTTGCTGCAGAGCAACAAGTTATGGGCCTTGTTGCTGCAGAGCAACAAGTTATGGGCCCACAGCCTAGAGTACCTAGGTTTGATGGAGACAATTACTTATATTGGAGAGGAATCATGAAGCTCTATTTTGTCGAAAGAGAGCTTATGAATGTGGTGGACGGTTCCCTTGCCGAAACAGATCCTACATGGAGCAAGAAGAATACACAGTGTGTCAGTGCGCTCATGCAGGCACTATCTTTAGAAATCGGAATGGCACACATTCAGATGGACAAGGCGAAAGAAATTTGGACATCCTTGGAAGATATGTATCAACAGACGAATGTTCAGCGACAAATGATAACTGCTACAAGTATTTTTGAGTATAAGTACAATGGTGGTCATATCTCAGATTATTGTTATGGTCTTAGGAAGTTATTTTTAGAAAATGCATGCTCAGGAGGTGTTTATCCTGCTGCACAGCAAGCCATGTTGCTTATGAGAGGTTTGCTTGAAGAATATAAAGGCGCCTCTGATGCACTAAAGAAAATAGACCAGTCATCTTGGAATCTAACAATAGCAATTCAGCTAGTGTTAGAAAAAGAATCTACTAATCTAGCAATGAAAGGAAGTAAGTCAGGACAAGTATTGAACACCTAGTTTCATAATAAAAATCAGTATCACGCGGGTTGATCAACTAACAACCCATGGGCATGTTTTTATTGTTTCAACAAAGGTCATTTGGTAAGAGAATGTCCAATTCTGAAGAAAGACGCTCTGACAGGAAATTTTCGAGAGGGATGGAACAACAATCGACACCCTTCAAACAAAGGACAAAATTATAAGCAACCTGGAAAGGCATCTGCCTTTTTGGCTGAAAAGGAAAATATCCTACAGGAAGACAAAGACAAAACTGACAAACAAATTAGCAGTTACAAATTAGTAGTTTTCCAATTGTGTCAGGAAAAGAAATGTTTGCAATGACAAGTGCAAGATTCGGACCGAAGGAGAACACCTGGATTATGGATACAGGAGCATCAGCTCACATGTGTGGAGACAGGGAGCTATTTGAAAATCTTGAGCCCATCTCACCACAAAACATCTACTATGCTGATGACAGCTATGTAGTAGCAAGCTCAAAAGGAAAGGTGAATCTTAAACTCAAAATAAATGGTTAGACTATAGACAGGACTCTGAATGATGTGTTGTATATTCCACAGTTCAGTAAGAATTTGTTTAGCACATCATTGGTAGAAAGCAAAGGATTTGAAGTAAGTTTGAAGCATGGGAAACAAGTGGTCAGTTTGAACGGATTTGTTGCAGCTGTAGGAACAAGAGGAGAAAATATGATGTATAGGCTTGATCTGGCTGACGAATTTAATGGAAAGAAAGTTCTTTACTCAGGTGTAACAAATGATAATGATCTATGGCATAAAAGGTTGGGACATGTTCATAGAGAAAGATTAGGAAAAACGGTGAAAATGATGTAATCAAAGGAGTAAAACTGTCACAAGATAAGTCAAATAAGCTATGTAATGGATGTGCTCTAGGCAAAATTCATAAACTACCATTTCTAGCTGCAAGTAATCATAGAGCTAAGAGAGTTTTAGAAATAATACATTCGGATGTTTGGTCTTCCAAGATACCTTCTATAGGGGGAGTGCGATATATGCTTACACTAACGGATGATTTTTCAAGATATAATAAGGTGTACTTCCTGAAGAAAAAGAGTGACGTCTTCGAGTATTTTCAAGAATATAAAATATGGAGCGAAAAGATACATGGAGTTCCTATTTTAAATCTCAGATCCGATAACGGAGGCAAATATATGTCACAGGTGTTTTCAGATTTTCTCAAGGAGCATGGAATTTCACAACAACAAACGGTTCCATACTCACCTGAACAAAATGGAGTTGCAAAAAGAATAAATAGGACACTTGTAGAGTGTGTGCGGACTATGTTGGCAGATAAAGGAATAAGTGTGAAATATTGGGCAGAGGCCTTAAATTGTGCTGCATATATTAAAAATAGGCTAGAAAGTAAAGCAACTCCAGGAAAAACTCCTTATGAACTTTGGACAAAAGAAAAACCCGATGTTAGTCATTTTAGAGTTTTTGGCAGTAAAGTTTTTGTACTTAACAATGATGCAAGCAAATGGAAAATGGAGCCAAAAGGAATGCCTGGCATCCTACTGGGATATGATAATAACGCAAAAGGATATAGAGTCAATATACCAATTACTGATCAAATTGAAGTGGCCAGAAACATCCTTGTGAAACATGAGTCAGAGTCAGTGGATGTATTTGCACTAACACCTGGACGGAGAAGCAAGAGGGAGATGGAATACGTTATCCTTGATGATGTGAGACAAGTGACTAATGAGCAATCTACAACTCCTCACACAGAAATGACGGTGACACCTAAGACATGAACGAATGGATCTCCTCAGACAGAAAACGAATGAATCCATAGAACATGATATAAATAACTCTGTCCCTTTGGCAAGAACATCAAGAAGAGATCCATCAATTCCAGCGTCAAATTTTCCGGGGGGGAAAAGAACAAGCACAAGAGAGAAGAGAATGAGTTCAAAACTCAGGGATTTAACAACGATGTACGCACACTCGGCTGCATCCGGGGAACCCTTGACTATCCAAGAAGCCTTCTCTGTACCAGAAAAAGAACATTGGATAGAAGCAGTGAATGACGAAATGAAATCGATTATGGCGGCCCAAACTTGGGAATTAGTTGAGCTTCCTCCAGACCGGAAAGCCATTGGAAGTAAGTGGGTATTCAAGGTAAAATTAAACCCTGACAACACCGTTGAGAGATATAAAGCCAGACTAGTAGCTAAGGGATTCAACCAAAAGGAAGGGATTGACTTTGAAGAAACTTTTTCACCAGTAGTGAGATTTCCAACAATTAGAATCTTGCTTACCTTGGCAGCTATAGAAGATATGGAAGTCCATCAAATGGACGTTAAAACTGCTTTTCTACATGGGGAATTAGAGGAAGTTATTTACATTAAGCAGGCAAAAATGTACGAAGAAAAAGGGAAAGAAAATCTTGTCTGTAAATTAGTAAAATCTCTATATGGGCTGAAACAGGCCCCTCGTCAAATCTCTATATGGGCTGAAACAGGCCCCTCGTCAAATCTCTATATGGGCTGAAACAGGCCCCTCGTCAGTGGAATATCAAATTAGATGAGTTTCTTACTAACTTAGGATTTCCTAGGATAAGCTCAGATCATTCAGTGTATATTATGGAAGGGGAAGAAGGAGTAATTTATATTGCAGTTTACGTAGATGATCTGCTCCTAATGAGCAAATCATTGATAGAAATTAACAAAGTCAAGAAATCCTTCAATACCAGATTTGAAATGAAAGATTTAGGAGAGGCAAAATATGTTTTGGGGATTCAATTAGAAAGAGATAGAGAAAAAAGGATAATTAGACTTACACAAAAAGGGGCTATCGGAAACATGCTTAATAGATTCGATATGTCAGATTCAAAAAGTAGTGCAACTCCTATGGAAAATAAACAAAAAACTGAAGGGATAGAAATCAGCTCAGAAGTTATAGTTAGAGATATAACAAAAAATGAAAATTTGACTGAAAATCCCTATAGACAGGTAGTAGGAAGTCTTATCTACTTTATGAATTGTACGCGTCCCGATATTGCCGCAGCATTTGGGGTGCTTAGCAGAAGTTTGCAGAATCCGAAGAAGACAGATTGGGAAGCTGCAAAGCGAGTTATGCGATACCTAGTTGGGACCAGGAATTTGCATCTTAACCTAGGAGGAACAAGTGTAACAATTGGAACCTGGAGTGATGCGAGCTATGGAGACATTCCTAGTCGAAAATCAACTACTGGATATGTAGTGCAGATTGGAAATGGAACGTGTTGTTGGAGTAGTAAACTTCAAAAAGTGACTGCCCAATCGACGATGGAGGCAGAATATATGGCAGCAAGCGCGGCGGTAAAGGAATTATTATGGGTGAAATCAATTCTACAAGAACTAGGATTTATGCAATTAGGTCCACAAATTGTTTGGTGTGATAATCAGGCAGCTATTTCAATTGCTTCCAATCCATGTCACCATTTCAAAACCAAACACATGGATATCAGGCTTCATTTCGTTAGAGAAAAGGTCTACTCTAAAATTATAAAATTGCAATATTTACCAGATTCGAAAATGGTGGCAGACATGCTAACCAAAGCCTTACCTGCTCCAAAGTTAGAGTACTGTAAAAAAGCTTGTGGTCTAAGTGATTGAGAGTCCAAAGTTTAGGGGGAGTATTATTTTTGGGAAAACTATGGACTCTCAGCGATGAGATAATCTCGTCGCTAGAATAGCGATGACCAGCGACGAAATGTTTTCTACTTTAAAGAGACGTTACAGAATTCAAACGCGTCAGATGAAGAGAAACATAATACGAAAATAATTCTGTACGTACTAAAATGAAACATTCTGTTACGACCTACGGACGGATATCACCGCGGATTATATGGACAGATTCGATTGTCGGCGTACAAACTCCTTATTGATGTTGGAGAAAGTCGGTGTAAGTTAGATCATCAGGTACAACCAAAGAAGTATTGATCAGTATGAATTACTTTGGACAAATCAGGATTATTTGCAGTAGGAAGTTGTACTTAGGATTAAGTGCACTAGGTAGTGGAACCGACAGCACGATAGTGCGCCTACAGTGATCTTATTGGCAGATAGATAGTCAGATAGTCTTGTTTGTATAAAATAGGGATTAGACATTTGATTGAATTAACTTGTACAAGTTCACTAAGGAAAGTGACATTTAAGATTGTTTTTGCAAGTGTGTCACTTTGTAACTGATCAGAGTTTGTGCTTGAAACTCTGTCAGTATATTGTTAAGTGTGAGCTCTAAGTGAGCTGTGTTGTAAGCCTAAGTGGCTTTTTGTAGTGTTAAGTGTAAGCTGGTCAAACTGGTCATTTGTGTGGTACTTCTGGGTCGGCTTTTTGCTGAATTAAATGGGTGACTCTGCATCTTCTCGTTGTATCCCCGCTGTCCCTGTTGCTGCAGAGCAACAGGATACACTGTGGAAGATGCTTTGCAAGTCTGTGGGAATACATGCGCCAATGACTGCGACTGCAAAGGCTTCAATTTGTCGCCTCAGTTTGGCTTCTGTTGGCTCAAATATTTCATCGAAGTGGAATCGAATTGGGCAATAGATAGCGATTATACTTTGTACATAAAACAATCAAGTAAGCCTCTAAACCCAAACTTCTCATTTAATCTATTTCACATGCAAAAAAAACCAATTCGCGTAACCAATTCGATTTGATTCGGTTCGATTTTTTTTTTACTTAACCAATTCGCGTTATATTTGTTAGATGATTTATGTTTTTTTGCGTTGTTTTGATGATGTTGTGTTTTTCTAAATTAAGAAGTAACAGTTATTGTGCAACGTATTTTGTTAGGCCTTTGCAAGGTTCACGGATAAGGAGTTATTATCCATATGAAGTGATCACTTTTGAGAAGGTTTCTTCTCAGAATAATGCAAGTGTTAAGGACAAGTATCTTGACCCCTCTGATCATAAAAAATAAATTCGTGTGAACTGTTGATCGGAAATACTTTTGAGCATAACTATTGACAATGGTACAAACCTTCCATCATACTTGTATATGATGTATGTGAAAGGAGAATCAAACATAGGTGTCAGAGATAAAAGAATAAGAACATAGGAAAGGTAATTTTTGGGCATTGGTCATGAAAAAATTGTTGGATTAAAGTATGCTTACCAGAATCTAAGCCGCAATTTTTGAATTCAAAAGTGCCTTTGGCCGGACTGGCAGTCAGCTCTGTTGACGTACGTCAAACGTGCCGATCGATACCCGGATTTGTGGTAATATCCACATTAAAATCTAATAAAAATGGACGCGCCAGACTCGACATCTAAGCTGGTGGCACAGTGATTAGTGCATTCACAGCTTAAGTGAAAGGTCATAGGTTCAAATCCTAGCCGGCTCATCATTCTCTTTATTGAGATCGTCCCTCCTATCCGTCGATTCTACGAATCTTAACAAGCTCTACGTGTGCATTTTTGCCAAATCATAATCAGATTAGTTCTAATGAAAATTATGATTATGGTGACATCGTTAGATATTGAAATTCATTTTGTGTTTAAAGAAAAGCATGTATGACATGTATGACGTATTGGTTGAAGAAAAACATCACCTAAGTCGCTGTAGAAACAAATCACGAATATATTTTCGTGTGTTTCTAACTTTTTCCCTTTGAATCTTTCAGCGATATCACCTCCACCTCCTTCCCCTCCACCTCCTTCACCTCCACCTCCTTCACCTCTTCTATCTCAAGCTGAAGGTAAACTATAAAATGGAAGTCAACTTACAGAAACGGTTTTTGCCAAGTGATCACATTCCGCTATATACCTTTAAAATAATCCACACTAATTACAAGGAGTATTATACTGCAAAATACTGGTAGAATGTTGAATTATGTTTTTTTTGCTTAATTTAATAGAATATTTATAATGAGCATTGTTAGGAAAGAGACACTTCGATCGTTGGATTATGTAGGAATGTGGCAATGGTGTATTGAATGATTTTTCAAATTGTTCGAGTAAAAAATTTAAAGAATTCTCATGCGGGTTTAGACTTGGAAAATTATTAGCTTTTGCGAGTTTATTTTTTATCGAGTCGAGAGTGTTTACAACATTGATGAAATCTTAATTGAAGAAATACATCACCTTAATCGGAGTAGAAGTTGAATATATAATTTTGGAGCTGAAAGTTTGAGTATATTTTTGAATCATTCTCTAACTTTTCTCTTTGGATCTTGCAGAGAGTTCCAATCCATCAACACCACCTTAAGAATCCCGGACTTGTGCTTCCCAACCTTCGCCTCTATCTCATTCTAAAGGTGTAGCCTAAACCGGAAGACAGTTTAAAAATATGTTTTTTGTTCAGTGGACACACTTCATATTCTAATATAACAAAGTACACAAGGATTATATTGAGCATTATTAGCATCAAGACATACATAAATGGCACTTATTAATTGTTGTATTTGTCTCACTAGTCATCTTAGTCACACTAGCGAATCAGAACTTGTTCCTTTCCTTTTCTTTTATTTCTCTCAATTATTTTCATGTTTCTTATATTTCTGGAATTTGTAGGTTCGTATGCAATGTTGTTTTTCAACTGTACAGCAAATTGTTCAGTTTTTTTTTATTTTTTTACCGTCTTGTGTTAACCTCTACACTTCTTAGTGCTGTTAGATGTATGACAGTTTTCTGCAAATAAAAGGCCTTCAACTTTGTTATCAACATTTCGATTTTTATTATCAGAGGAATAGCCTCACCTTCCGAAAGTGATGTCACGATTGAGAACAAGAGAACTCTATGACGAGAAAATGTACTTTCGAGTGCCTGGAAAATGTTAAACACTAACAGAGATGGGCGGTGTACTTGTTTTTTCCATTCCTTGGCAGTTGCTTGGATCGACAAGACTGTGAACCGCACTATTTGGGAGTGCTTACAGGACTTGGAAGCATAGCTGCCATCGTGGCACTGTTTTTTTTATGTGGGTAGACGTCACGGGAGAAATACAAATACAGATGATGTAATCAAGTCAGGTTAGGTTTAGTGTGGTATTTAGCGTAGATGTACTTTTAGGTTAGTAGATGTAAAGTTGCACTTTCTTTTGCAGTTTTAAGTTGACTGGACAACCGCGATTCAAACTGCCTTTTGTATTATTCCTAACAAAGTTTTCACGGCCATCCAAATACTGGGCAAAAAATATTGACGACCATCTTTTATGTGATGCAATTATGTGGTATGTACATGATCAAATATAATCATGAAACACCGACAAAAGAACGCAATAATCAAACGGATACGACTAGAAACACACCAATCAATTCAGATAAACGCACATACAGTCCAGAAAAAAAATAAAACCTAAAACTAAGATTGATCTGAAATCTTAAACACCTTAAAATAAATCCCATGCCCTCGACCAACCCCCCCAGTGAAGATGTGTCCAATGGCATGTCGTTACAATATCATATAATGCACTAGAATATAGACCTTAGCTGTATGCTTCTGCTTCTAAACCGAAAGTAGCGCCATTACATGCTTCTACTTCTAAACTGAAAGTAACGCCATTACATGTTGAGTAAAAGCGATATTTCTCTCATTAGGCTTTAGTGTGAAACGTGCCAATCTTATTCTTATTTACGGAACTTCACCATTATTTTGCACCACGGTGCTCGAACAACAAAGCTGTGTGAGGGAGTGATTCTTAGGGCGGTATTCCATTATGAACATATCGTATTCTATTTTGCTGTTGGGATGCGTCATAAACTTTTTCTTAGTAGTTATATATGCGACAGCAAAAAAATTACAATATGATCGTAACACAATAGTGTCTCTATTGTTATTTGTACTAAAAAGCGCAATCACGCCATCATTGTCTTTCCTTTGCAACAAAGAAAGGCTACACCGCCCATCGTTGTTACTAATAATAACTCTCCCTTGGTCGATACCTTTTCCTAACCAAAAATCATAAAATAGTTCTAATAACACTAGCTGAGGGAGTGGACAACAGCCCGCCACATATCCCAACAATACATTTGTATTATATATTTTAATTTAACATTACGTTTATTTCCCATTATTGTTATGGTGATGGGCGGTACTGATTGCTAGTGCAAGCAAATAAAGCAGTATGTTTCCTGTCTCGGAAAATAATGTCCGTGGGAAAAGCAACCTTATAAGATAAGCGTAGTTGAAATGTGAAGGTTTAAGCTTCCTCGTGGGTCAAAAGATAATAATCCACAGGATAATAATCATCACGCTAATTTAATAAACTTAAAATATCAACATAATTATAATAGAATTGATAAAACACCAATGTTAGAGTTTAACATTGTGTGAAAAGGCTAAGTGTTTGAATGAGTATTAGTATAATTACTCATATGATAATCTATTAGCATTGACGAGGCCGATCACCTTATCCTCCTCGATAATAATCTGACCATTATTAGAGAGTTGTTCCACGATGATGTTATAACGCATGATTATATCATCGATTGACTCATTTGACTTTATCTTAAATTGAATGAAGTCAGTGTAGCCATATTGCCCCTTGTTTTGAAGACCCTTTTCAAATTGGCCTTCGAGAGCCTTCCAACATTTGTGCGCCGTATCTCGAGTGGGGAAATGATCATGCTCCGAATAGGTACATGATTGCATGAGACCGGTGATGGCGGCAAGATTTTTGTTCTTCCAACAGCGGCGAGCCTTCGGATCGTCGATTGGTATCTTCTCCTCCCCATTCACGATCTTCCAAAGGTGATGGAGGATAAGTTGGGCTTTGATGTATTTCTTCCAAATTTGATAGCTAGATTCGTTGAAGAGGACGATCTTCCCCGGCATCAAAGGGATTGGTAACTCATCATCGGATTTATAATCAAGATCCGAATAGTTCTCAATCACAAATTTCCCTTTTCGGAGACCCCTTTCAAAGCATCGTCATTCTCGACCCCTCCATCCGAAGCCTTTTCCAAAGAATCCAAGATCGGATTTGTCATGCCGCATAGTGTCAATTGCCCGCGCGCACGATATCATGCCCGCACGCGCAATATTTGGCGTTCGCGTACGATATAATGCACGCACACGCGGTATTTTGGATGCACGCGCAATATTTCGCACGCACGCACATTATTTTGCATGCACGCACAGTATTTTGCATGCACGCACGATTTTATGTTTGCACGCAGGCTTTCATGTTGTTTCGTTCGCACGTGCGATTTCATGTCAATTCATTTATTTTCACGTTTGGTTGTATAGTACTAATTTAATGCGATACCTTTCATTTCGTGCCTAGGTACACGATTTTCGATGTATGGACGCGAAATATCGTTTGGGCAATGCAGCACGATTTCCAAAATGTTTCGTGCGACACGTTTCGTTTTCGTGCGTATGCACGAGATTTTGGTAGTATCGACGCGAAGTATCGTTTGGCTCCAAATCGCGATTTTCGGGAGTATAGGCGACGCTTCGATACCTTCTATTTATTTAAGTCGGGAACCCATGTAGGTTTGCGCATACATGTAGTATGGGAGGGTTTTTACCCTAGGAAAGTGGATTTTGTCAGGCGTACGACAAATGATGTTGGCCGCCTATTGGCCAATATCATAAGTAGTTTCATGCTTGTAAAGTAGGCTAGACGTAGGCTAGAGCGTAGCTCCTACTTAGGCTAATTCTCATACTAAAGGAATTTTAGCTTTTGGACAATAATTTTCTCTAGGCGGCGGAGCTTTTTTTTGCTCTCTCTCTCACCGATTGCTCATGCTTTCTATTTGTTATTGCTAGCTAGCTATAGAGGCTAGATATCCCTGTTGCTGCAGAGCAACAATCACTGCAGAAAAATACAAAATTTCCATGAATCAAAACAGATTCCATTTACATAGAAATGAAACACTATATTTTGTTTGACACACGTTTTTCTTCTATTTCTTGTTGTAATTTATAAATCTATATTTCAGTTTATAGGGGTAAAAATACCTTAGGATATTTTTCCTAGTAATACTTACCTTAATTAGTGTTACAATAGCAAAAGGTACACTAGAGTGTATTGTACTTAATGCAGGTTTTTCGGAGTAGCGCCGACAGTCAAGCATACGTGTCAAAAAGTTGACGATGCGATTCACATGATCGGACGAACGGAATCTGTCCCGAGTATTTCGGAAACATATGATACAGATCGGCGGTACCATCGTCAATCGAATCTGTTCCAACGGACGCGATTCACCTGGGACCACAAGCGTGATTCGCGTGGGACCACAAGTGACGAAGCACTCTGCTTCGTACTACACGACCACATTCGACTGGACTTTAGCTGTCACCGCTAACTAAGCATTTGGAACTTTTTGTGTACGGTTCAATTTCTGTAAATATTTGAATAACATTAGTTTGTCGTTTAGTGTGATATACAATAGTGTTATATTAATCAGGTTTTTAGAAAATAGTAATTAGGGTTTTTGAGGCACAGTGACGTATGGGTAGGATGCTTTGTGGTTACTCAGGATAATAACCGTAGTAACGGTTACCCAAATTAGTGTAGATCAATAGATACACACTGTCAGTTTATCAATTAGGACATAGCCAATTTTGTAGTATCCAGTTTTGGGAATATGATTTTCTAATGGCAGTTTTTGGGAAACTTCTTGATATCATATCTTATGGTTTACTAAGTCATTTGGGCTACAATTTTGGGAATTGTTAGTTCACTGTATTTTGTAACACTCTATCAAATTTGAAACTTATTGGGGTTCTGAGTCATATTTTGTGTCAGTTCAAAGTTGGCTGTTGAGTTTGTATTTTGATAGTTTCTGCTGTTTTTTCATGTCTACTTCTACTACTACTGCTGGTTCTCAGCCTGCAACGGTGGTTGTAAAACAACAGGTTATGGGCCTTTTGTCAAGAATTCCTATCTTCAATGGCCAAAAGTATGCGTACTGGGCGGCGATGGTTGAATCGTCGTTTGAAACTGCTGACTTATTGGGGGTCTTGGATGGCTCCCTTGATGAAACAGATCCAACTTGGGCAAAAAAGAATTCAATGGCAAAAAATAATCTGATTCTTAGTATTTCACAAAATTTGGTAATGTCTCGAATGAAAATGAAGAAGGCGAGGGAGATTTGGACATCCCTCAAAACCACTTTTGAGAAAGCGAATGTTCATGAGGAGCTTTTGTGGCTGGAAAAATTTGGGGATACAAATACACGGGGGGAACTATGGTTTAGTATTGTGACAATTTTCGTGCGTTCATTGATGTTCACTCTTCTGCTGGGGGGTCATTTCTTGAGTTTCAAAAGGCGGCTTTGCTTATTAGAGGTCTCCCTAGTAGCATGAAGGGTGTGTCTGTTCAATTAAAGAATCATGATAAAGTTAGCTGGTCATTTTAGTTAGCGTATAATCTTATATTGGAGGAAGAAACAAACACTAAACTCCTTGAGGGAGAAGGGAAGATTGAGGCACTTGCAACTTTGACAAAAGAAATCAGTTTAATCAGAATAGGAATCAGTTTAACCAGAATCAGAATCAGTATAATCAGAGGCAGAATAGGCCATCTACTACTACTTGTTTCTATTGTTTTGAGAAGGGTCATGGATATAGGTACTGTCCTAAACTGAAGAAGGCTAATGAGACAGGTTTATACAGGCCAGGTTGGCAATAGAGTCATTGTAACAAAGGTTTTTCTGGAAACACTTCACGTGGAAATGCTTTTTTTTCAGCTTCTTGCAGATGAGTCTCTCAGCTTCAATGAGCAAGAGGAGGCGGATTTATTTGCTATGGCGACTGCCATGGAGGGTCCAAAGGATGCGGGATGGATCATGGACAAAAGTGCATCTGCCCACATGTGTTGGAACAAGGTGGCTTTTACGAATCTGCAGCAAACATCTCCAAAGAGTATCTACTTTGCTTGCGGCATGAGTGTTCAAACCTCAGCTCTGGGTGATGTATCATTGATGGTAGATGTTGGGGGGAAGTCGGTAGAGAGAACCCTTCACAATGTTTTGTATGTTCCAAATTTCAAGAAAAATATTTTTCTACATCATTAGTGGAAAGCAAAGGCTTTGAAGTTGTTCTGAAAGGAGGGAGACAAGTTGTTAGCAAGAAAGGGAAAGTTGCAGTAACAGGAACTAGAGATGCTAGCAAAATGTAACGGATGGACATGGTTGAATATAAAGAAAATGATGTTCTCTACTCAAGTGTCGAATCTGATAATGAGTTGTGGCATAAGAGATTAGGACACATGGATTATGATAGTCTAAAGAAAATGGTGAACTCGGGAAAAGTTGATGGAGTTTCTCTCACATCTCATCGTATAAAATCATGTGATGGTTGTTCATTAGGCAAGATTCACAAATTGCCATTTCCACTGGAAACAGACCATAGATCGGAGAAAGTTTTGCAGCTAATGCACTCTGATGTTCTCGGTCCTTCACAAGTGGCTTCGGCTGGAGGTGTCCACTATATGGTCACATTCACAGATGACTACTCGAGGTACACCAAAGTTTACTTCATGGAACATAAGAGTGAAGTGTTTACTCACTTCAAACACTACAAAGCGTGGGCGGAAAAGCTTCATGGGGTTCCAATATTGGCGCTAAGATCGGACAACGGGGGAGAATACACATCAAAGGAATTCGAAGAATTTCTCTTTCAGGAAGGTATCAGTCACAATCTTACAGTTCCATATACACCGGAACAAAATGGTGTTTCTCAGAGATTAAATAGGACATTGACAGAGAGTGCTCGGTCCATGCTTGCAGATAAAGGGCTAGATTTGAAATTCTGGGTTGAAGCGCTTAATTGTGCTGTTTATATTTTAAATAGAATTGCTTCTAGGTCTGTTAGCACTACACCTTATGAGCTTGGGTTGAAGCGCTTAATTGTGATGTTTATATTTTAAATAGAATTGCTTCTAGGTCTGTTAGCACTACACTTTATGAGCTTTGGACAGGGAAAAAACCTGATGTTAGTCACTTTAAGATCTTTGGCAGCAAGTGTTTTATTTTAGATACTTCACAGGATAGATGGAAAATGGAGGCTAAAGGCTTACCAGGGATTTTCATAGGGTATGATGATAATGCGAAAGGATATAGAGTCTTTGTACTTGAGAAACAGAAAGTGATTGTTTCTAGAAATACCCAGATTAAAAATGAACAGGATTCGGTTGACATTTTTAAAGTGCCAGATAAACCGGCAAAATAAAAGCAAGAATATGTCATTTTTCACCATACGCAGCGAGTCTACTTTCCACCGGCATGTGCACCTCTTCCTTCAGTTCCTCTGGTGCCTTTACAAGATGCTTCACCACAAGCTACACCGTAGGTGGAAAGAATTACTACACATTCTGTACCAGATCACGTTACGGGTCAAACTAAACAGAAAAATCAGAGGTTGCCGATAATCTCTGCCTCAGAATTTCCGGGGGGGAAGAGATCTAGCAGGCGTCTGCAAGCAAGCTCTCACTTTGTTTTTTCTGCAGCTACAGAGGAACCTCTAACGATCAAAGAGGCCTTTTCATCACTTGAGAGAAATCAGTGGATCGAGGCGTCAAACGATGAAATGAAGTCCATTATGGAGGCACAAACATGGGAGCTAGTGGATCTTCCTCCGTGTAGGAAAGCCATTGGCAGCAAATGGGTATTCAAGGTGAAGTTTAACCCGGACAACACCATCGAAAGGTATAAGGCCAGACTAGTGGTTAACGGATATAATCAAAAAGAAGGTACTGAATTTGAGGAAACCTTCTCCCCAATTGTTAGATTTCCCACTGTCAAAATTTTGCTAAGTCTAGCGGCTATAGAGAATATGGAAATACATCAAATAGATGTTAAAACTGCTTTCTTGCATGGAGAGTTAGAAGAAACAATTTATATGAAACAACCTGAAATGTATGTTGAAAAGGGAAAGGAAGAATTAGTGTGTAAATTGATGAAATCTTTGAATGAGCTAAAACAAGCCGCGCGCCAGTGGAATCTGAAGTTAGATGAGTTTTTAACTGGGCTAGGTTTTAAGAGAATTTGCTCAGATCATTCTGTATATGTTCTACAAGGTGAAGATAGGGTAATTTACATTGCTGTATATGTGGATGATGTATTATTAATAAGTAAGTCAATGGATGAAATAAACCGCATTAAAGCGGCTTTAAGGTCTAGGTTCGAGATGAAGGACCTCGGTGAGGCCAAATATATCTTAGGATACAAGTACAAAAAGACAGAAACAAGAGGTTGATTATGTTGACTCAGAAAGAAGCAATAGGTAACATGCTAGAAAGATTTGAAATGAAAGATGTGAAAGGATCCGTAACTCCCATAGAATTTAGGAAGAGAATTGGAAGGAATTGATATAGATTCAGGCATAATTGTTGGTGAGAGTCTAGAGACAGGGGAGAAAGAGTTTATGGCTTCAAAACCATTTAGACAGGTTGTTGGAAGTCTTATATATTTTATGAATTGTACGAGACCCGACATTGCGGAAGCTGTGGAAGTCTTGAGTAGAAGTCTGCAAAATCCTATAAGGGCAGACTGGGAAGCAGCGAAAAGAGTGTTGAGATATCTTGCAGGTACTCGAAATCTCAAGCTTGTTCTCGGAGGAGGAGAGGTGAAAATCTAGACGTGGAGCGATGCTATCTATGGGGACATGCCAAGCCGAAAATCTACAACTGGCTTCGTACTGAAGATTGGAGATGGAATTTGCTGCTGGAGTAGCAAATTACAAAAGGTTACAGCTCAATCCACAATGGAGTCAGAATATATGGCAGCAGCTTCCGTCCTGAAGGAGCTCCTACGGGTCAAGTCCATTCTATAGGAACTTCGGTATATGCAAACTGGCCCTCAAGCTATATGGTGTGACAACCAAGCTGCCATAGCAATTGCCTCTAACCCCAGTTATCACTTTAAGAGCAAACACATGGATGTTAGACTTCACTTTGCTAGAGAAAAAGTACTTGCAAAAGTCGTTAAATTGTGTTATTTACCAGATGAGAAGATGATGGCTGACATGTTAATAAAAGCCCTTCCTGCTCCTAAGTTACAGTTTCGCAGAGATGCTTAGGATATTTTTCCTAGTAATACTTACCTTAATTAGTGTTACAGTAGCAAAAGGTACACTAGAGTGTATTGTACTTTTGCAGGGATACGTGTTGGCGAAAGAACGTATGCAGGTTTTTCGGAGTAGCGCCGACAGTCAAGCATACGTGTCAAAAAGTTTACGATGCGACTCACATGATCGGACGAACGCAATCCGTCCCGAGTATGTCGGAAACATATGATACAGATCGACGGTACCATCGTCAATCGAATCTGTTCCAACGGACGCGATTCACCTGGGACCACAAGCGTGATTCGCGTGGGACCACAAGTGACGAAGCACTCAGGTGCTTCGTACTACACGACCACATTCGGCTGGACTTTAGCGGTCACCGTTGATTAAGCATTTGGAACGTTTTGTGTATTCGGCTCTGATTTGTCAATATGTTTGTGAAATCTTCCCTCTAAAGCTTCATTAGACATCAGTATAAGTTGTCCTTTTTTGACTTTTTTGAAACAATATCATCAAGATAATAATTGTTCTCAACGAAAATAGCATATGATTCTAACAGGGCAATAGATAAAAAATAAAAATAAAAAATAAAAATCCTTTGAAGTTGGAAAACGCTAGGTGAATTTTCCCAACGATAAAAAATTAAAAAAGACAATTGTGAAATTTATTCTTAAAAAGTGTCCAGCATATTTTTTTAACTCTACTTGCCCGTTAAGGCTCTTATCTAAACGAATTCAACTAACCTGAAACATAATAAACGGTACAGATATCCTTTCTCTAAAGTACAAAAACCGATCCAAAAACCCCTAAACTAGGACACGACAATATTCTACATAAGAACCCTAAAGTAAACATAATAAGTTACATAATAAGTAACACATTTAAGATGGTTATTTTTCAATTAATAACCGCATCAATAAAACTTCCACTTACCCATATTTACTACCAAAAGTTGGGCGCAAAAGTCATATTTTTTATAACCCTTTCCCAACCCTTTCCCTCGACCAAACCTTATTTCACACCCTAAACAATGTGGAGCCCAACTACTTATAGCTCTCCTTTCATCTCACCCGAAAAAATAGTATCACACGATCATCCGGTTTTAAAAATCACGCTTGAAACCTCGGATAACCCTGCCCTCTCCCTCTCCCTCTCCCTCTCCCTCCATCTCTCTCTCCCCCCCTCGCACTCTCACTTTAACACTGGATTTTCACCTGTTATCCTTGTCTAAAAGAAGACAACAACACAACGTATTCAAAAAACACTCCATTTTCGGATTCCGGATCCCTTTTTCCATATCTCTCGGCTTACTTTCCGCCCGAGAAATAATTTTGTCGAGAAGATAATTTCGAACGCTCACTTTATTTAAAACCGAAGCGTGATGAAGGGCGGTTTGACCCGAATTATTTTTTAAGTCCGGATCCGCGCCCCTTTCACAAAGAAGTTTTACGGAAGCCAGTTGTCCTTGAGCGGCTCCGTAATGGAGGGGAGAGTTTCCTTGGTAATCTTGGCCGTCGATTGCAGCACCTGCCAGTGGAGAGGGAGAGGGAGAGGGAAAGGGTGAGGCAGAGGGGGAAGGAAGGGGAGAGAGAGAGGGGAAGTACGCATGTTTTTTGTCGGCTATTTCTGGCGGTAAAATAAAAGCAGATTTCAATGCCTAGGTTCCCTCCTCGCCTCTCCCCTCTCCACCTGCCAATCTTTCTCCCTTCTCTCTATTCCACCTCCCTCTCTCCCACCTCCCCCACATCCCCCACATCTCCCATCTCCCCCACCTCCCCCACCTCTCCTTCCTCTCCACGCCTTCCAACACTATATAAGATATAACATAAGATATAATATAAATTATAATATAAGACCTCCCTCACGCCTCCCAGCAAAGCTACATCATAAGCGATAACATGCAATAACATAAGCTATAACAAAAGCTACAATATAAGCTACAACGCAAGCCACAGCACAAGCTACAACATCAGCTACACCATAAGCTACACCATAAGCTACAACATAAGCTAAAACATAAGCTACAACATAAGCTACAACATAAGCTACAACACGGGCTACAACATAAGCTACACCATAAGCTACAACATAAGCTACACCATAAGCTACAACACAAGCTAAAACATAAGCTACACCACAAGCTACAACATAAGCTACACCATAAGCTACAACATGAGCTACAACATAAGCTAAAACATAAGCTACAACATGGGCTACAACATAAGCTACACCATAAGCTACAACACAAGCTACAACACAAGCTACAACATAAGCTACACCGTGGGCTACAACATAAGCTACACCACAAGCTACAACATAAGCTACACCATAAGCTACAACATAAGCTACAACATAAGCGATCGTACAATTCACCTTTATTAAGAAGCAGACGAATAGCGAGCAGGTTCCCTTGTCCGGCTGCCAGGTGGAGGGCTGTGGCTCCTCCGTCATTCCGAGCGTTCACGTTGGCTCCCCGAGTGAGAAGAAGACTCAGAATCTCCACATTGGAGTGCGAAATAGTGTAGTGAATCGCCGCCCAGCCGTCCTTTGTGGCCGTATTCAGACTCACTTTGCTGATATATACATATCATTTATTTTTTATTTTTTTTGGGGAGGAGGGAGGAGGGAGGAGGGAGGGTTGCACTT
>JBBHKE010002480.1:35761-59177 GCA_037447655.1 Zygnema cylindricum | reverse complement strand
CCTCCCTCCCCCTCTCTCTCCCTCTCCCCCTCTCTCCCCCTCTCTTTCCCCCTCCTCTCTCTCTCCCTGCTGACCTGTCCTTTGTCGGCTGCAAAATGGAGCGCTGTGGCTCCTCCTTTACACGTGGCATTCACATCTGGCTCCGGACAGCTGTCGGATTTTGTGAGAAGTGTACGGATGGTGTCCAGATCTCCTATGGAGGCAGCGTAGTGAAGAGGAGGAGGCTCCTCTCCCGTCATCGCTCCTCCCTGCTTTGCTCCTTCCTATTATGTTTTTTTTTATTTTTTATTATTATTATTATGTTATTGTTGTTCGTATTGTATTTTGTTTTTATTATTATTGTTTTGTTGTTTATTTTTTATTTTTTTTTAGGGTTTTGAGTCTTGGATCAATTGTTAGAAAGAAAAGTGTTTTTTTCTGGTTGCTTTGGACAGTTTCA
Source organism: Zygnema cylindricum (assembly GCA_037447655.1). Classification (NCBI taxonomy): domain Eukaryota; kingdom Viridiplantae; phylum Streptophyta; class Zygnematophyceae; order Zygnematales; family Zygnemataceae; genus Zygnema; species Zygnema cylindricum. The sequence goes on along the minus strand of JBBHKE010002480.1, from coordinate 58,738 downwards.
TAAGGTAGGATTTTGACGAATTTTGACGAATTTAACGAATTTTGACGAATTTTGGCGAATTTTGACGAGTTTGGGTGAATCTGGATAAATTTTTTGTTAGTGTTTTATGGCACAAAGGGTTTTAGGGTTTCCTTTTTTCTGCCCGAAGTTGAAAGAGAAAAATTTCGTGCGAGATTGTTGGTTTTTCGCAAACTTTTAAGGTCCTTGTTAGGTTTTCTACGACCTAAAAATTGTGGGAGGACGAGAGACCGAAACAGTCACAGTACTAATTTGACCATATTTGACTTTTCTTCAACAAATTTTGTACGTACACGTGTCCATCAACAGTTACTGTGGAGGACGAGCAGCTGGCATTGGACACGTAATCTACTTCCGTACTCTGTAGGTTTCTTTTTGTCGTGCCTAAGTAGATTTCGAAGTGGTAGAATGACGGTCCAAAATGTGCCACGTGGACATATCTATGTTGAACTGCAGTTTCGTGAATTAGGAGTGTTTGTCGTTTACAGCTAAATTATGGCTGGTCCAATCATAAAAGACAGATACCGTACGTTCGCTAGCGAAATCCTGTCAGGTTCCGAGCATTGTCGGTGAAAGTACGGTCAACGGCCTAGCTACTCTAGCCCTTCCCTAGGTCCTAGCTGTAGCGAGGACGTACACGTGCACAAAGTCTTTTACCTGTCTGATGGGAAAACAAAACAGATAGCTAACAAATTTCGTTTTACCGCGGAACAAAGGACACGTGGCGCGACCCTTAATTGTTTTTAGGTCAAATTTGTTTGAAGCAATTCTTAGTTTATGGTAATGAGCATTATTACATCGACTATATTCGTCCTTTCCCTCTTTTTTCACCTTTTTTTCCATATATTACTGCGGGGCAATTGATATGTAATAGCAAAGATGCCTATTTAAGTCAAATGAGTGCCATGGTCGCCATTTTTGCTTTACTTTTTTTGCTTTTGGTGTCAAGTGTTAAGAATATTAAATCCGATAGCATGTCAATTTCAACAACTACATTTTTTTCAACGGCTGAAAAAACAGGAAGGTCCTGCACAGACTTCTCCTTTCAAAACACTAATTTTGAATTTGATGATGTTCTTTAAAGCTTAAAAAAGACAACACCACACATTCTTTGAATTTCTATTCACTAATTGAGCTGTTTTCTGTTTAAGTTTCGAACATTCGAAAAGCTAACATGTTAACATTCAACGATTCTTTCAAAAACAGAAAGTGTAAAACAATCGTTCCCCACAAAAGCAGCCAACTCAAAAATACACAAAGTAGTTTGTACATTTGCTATTTCATGGAGGAAAAAAAAAAACAAAGACGATAAAAACTGCATACTTTGATTCACATCAAACCATAAACCAGAGGCGACTATGGAAAACGCCATAAAATAAGAAAACAAAAATCATTCTTTCAAGTATATAAAAAACTACCAACTAACTTTGCTTTGGAAAAGAAAATTAAGATACTCCTTCGAGCGCCAAAAACCCTGAAAAACCCTGAAAAACCCTAAAAACCCTAAAAACCCTTAAAACCCTTAAAACCCTAAAAAAAAACTTGGAAAAAAGGCACCCACAATAAACATTCACAAAAACCCGACTGACTAATCATAAACATACCAACGCAGTTCAATCCATTATAACTCCGTTTCTTTCTCTTTTTTTTCTGCGGAAAAACTAACTGCAATAACTTATAACACTGTCATTTTACTTTTAAACCTTATAATACTTTCATTTTACTTTTAAAAGTTGAACCTCAAAAACAAGAGGCTCTCCTGCGTGCGAAAAAAGAGCTCGAGAAGGACCAAACTGCAAAAAAACAGCCGGAAATAATCAATTTATATATACAAAAAAAGCTTTTCACGAAACGAATAACAAGATGATAAGAAAGGTAGGGTAAAAAAAAGAAAAAAAAACAAAGAATAGAATTTTAGAAGGAAATGGGATAGGAAATGGAGTGAATGTCGGAGAAACAAAACATAAGATCGAATCAACATTAAAACAAGGGAAGGAAAAAATACGTCAACAAGAGGTCGAAAAAATAACATACCAAAAAAAACAAAAAAAACATTTTTTTTAACTTTATATCTAATCGGTTCAAAAAACCGAAAAGAAAACGAAAAGAGAAAAAAAAAATTCCTACCTCTTTTGGTTGAGGCTGTAAATTTTTGTTTACATATCCAACGGAAGGAGGAACCAAAGCTCTCCTTTTGCCTGAAAATAAGATAAAATTGCTATGAATTAAGGAGGGAGGAGAGGAAGAGGGAGAGGGAGAGGGAGAGGGAGAGGGAGAGGGAAAAAATAAGTCAATATTACCTCCGGGCCGCATTCCCTCCAAAACTTCCTCCAATCCCACAATCATCTGCTCCCAACCCAAAATAGAGTGCCCAATACCTTATTTATTTATATTTATTATATCCATATGTTTATTTTTATTTGTTTGTTTGTTTATTTAAACTTATTTATTTTATCTATTGATGTATAATTCTTTTATTTATTTATATGTAAAAAAAAGAGGGCGAGGGTAAAAAAAGGTTTTTTTTTCAGCCCGAGAATAGTACACCTCTAATCGTTATTAGTGTTAGGCGGTGTGCCCATGTGTTAAAGTGACGGTTTTTTTCTGTCGTTTTCACAAATATGGAACTTGCAACGAGAAAATCTTACGCCATACAAAAAATGGGCAAGAACCTAAGTACATTTTGCGTCCTCTTGAAACTTTGAACGTACTCCAATTTGGCGTTATTATCTTTTCGACCCACTTCCACGTCGCGCCAGCTCATCTTCACACTTCTAATAAAAGCGACTCGCCGGGTGATTTTATTAAAAGTAAGCCTATTGACAAATAGGAAAACGTTATTGCACGCGCAAACTTTTTCGAAATTTTTTGCACGAGGGAGAGTACACGCTATTTTTTTCCTTGCTCGTCACGCGCATGTACGTAGGAAAATGACAAGCATGTCCGGAAATGAATTCCCAGGGGTCTCGGACCTCCACTTTCATTCATGGGTCGTTTGCAAAAGTTTACGTTGTCCTCGTCATTCCCCTCTTTCTCACTCCACCGCTCTTCTTTCTCTCTTCTCTAAATGAAATCCAACAATAATGGTATCAAATGAAAGACCTTTTGTTTTTCTTTTTTTTGAATATCTTTGGTCGTAATTTGATGGCATTGTAAGGTTAAATGATAAAAGTTAAAAAAAAGAAAATAGGGAAGGCATGGCTGAAAGTTTATGTAAGAATGACGTCACAAGGTGGCATGACTTCGCAATGTCACAAAACACTCGACGTTTACAACCGTCGCCGATTTGTAGACGTCATCAATTTTAAGAAGTTTCGTAGTCGTCTACATTTCGTTTCGTAGTCTGTCACACATTTTGTGGAGTGTCTACAACTGTTACATATTTAAAGTAACGAAAGCCCAAGTAACGATTTCGTTCTTGGACATAGGAACACTTTGAAAAGTACAACTGAAAATCTGCGCTGAAATCCGAAGTAACATTCCAAAGTTTCGGTTACACGGGCACACCACCTTAATAACTCTAATTTTGTCAAAATCATAAATTAGTGTAATTAACATTAAAATATAATTAATGCTAATATGGAAAGTATTTATTCAGTGTTAAACATTTTATATTACGTTCGTCGAAATACGAGAAGCTCGTTTCCGTACATCACATCCACATGACATCTCATTTCTACAACATTAGGTGCGTTTCACATGTTATTTTAGATTTCAGTACTGGTTGGGCCGAAAAGAGAGGAATATTAAAAAATATAAAGCATAAAATAGCGTAAATTTTACTATAATTTACATGTTTCATACGATGTCCAAACCCCACAAAGACGTATCTCCGCGAAAACTGTCAGGATAGTACACCTGCACTTGAAATAGTATTGTTGACAGCTCAGCGTACACGCTACTAAGTCGACACACAAATTGGCGTTAAGTGCCAAACGAATGTTTACGCTAATTTTTTGGGGGAGGGGAGAGGGAGGAGGGGAGGGGGAGGGGGGGGGGAGGGGGAGGGGAGGGAAGGTGGAGAGGAAGGGGAGGGAAGGTGGAGAGGAAGGGGGGAGGCAGAGGGAGAGGGTTGGGCAGTTGGGGAGGGCGAGGGTGAGCGAGCGAGAGGGAGGGAGAGGGAGAGGGAGAGGGAGAGGGAGAGGGAGAGGGAGAAGGGTGAGGGAGAGGAAAATGGAAAGGGAGAGAGAGAGAAATAAAAGGAGGGAGAGTAAGCAGGAGAGTGAGAGGGAGAGGGTGAGGGAGATGGAGAGTAATAGCAGTTGTGAATGCAAGAGCGAGAGCAAGAGCTAGAGCGAGTTCGAGAAAGAGAGCAAGAGAAAAAGGGAGGGTGACAGCGAGAGAGATAGGGAGTGGAAGAAAGAGAGATAGGGAGTGGAAGAAAGAGAGAGAGAGGGAGAGGGAGAAGGAGACGGTGAAGGAGAGGAAGAGGGAGAGGGGGAGGGAGAAGTCGAGGTATACGGAGAGGGAGAGGGATAGGAAAAAGGAGAGGGATAGGGAGAGGGAGAAGGAGAGGGAGATGGAGGCTTTACCTGTCCCTGCCCGAGTGGAAACTGGACAGGCTGGGCATCGCCGTTGAAGGGATCCACGGTGCTGAAAGGGGGAAGACAATGGAAACTCTCAAATAATTAGATGTCTCCTATCCTTCTCCTCCCCTCTCTCCCTCTCCCCCCCTCCCTCCCCGTCACCCAACCTCTGCTTCGTCCTCTCTATCGCCCTCTCCCTCACGTTCCAATTTCCTGTCTTTCTCCTTCCCCCTGCTTCTGTCTGTCTCTCTTTTTTTGCCCTCCTCATCCCTCTCCTTATCCCTCTCCTCATCTCTCTCCTCATCCCTGTCCTCATCTCTCTCCTCATCCCTCCCCTCATCTCTCTCCTCACCCCTCTCCTCATCTCTCTCCTCATCCCTCATCCCTCTCCTCACCCCTCTCCTCATCCCTCTCCTCACCTCTCTCCTCATCTCTCTCCTCATCCCTCTCCTCACCTCTCTCCTCATCTCTCTCCTCATTCCTCTCCTCATCCTTCTCCTTCTAACTCTCAATCTCCCTCGTCCCGTCCCTCTCTCTCAACTCCAAAAAGGATTTCTGTAAGATAAGGAAAATTTAAACCCACAATTTCAAGTATTATGTGGTTTCAATTTTGCGGGAAAAAATCAACTTTGAAAAACTAGATATATTATTTTCTTTTACCTTGTTATTACCATATCCTAATTATTTAAAATCTATTGGAATACATCCTCAAAAAAAAAAAAAAAAAAAAATTCTTCTGGCTCATATGAAAAGTTAACGCAATTTCTTCCTCCAATTATTCACATTGCTAAAAAAGAAAAAATACCTGTAGACATAATACCCATTTGATCGCCGACAAACATAATTAAATTGTACTATATTTCCCGGTTGAGCCTCGGGTCCACTTCCTTCAATAACCTCTGTGCCGTGCAAAAAAAAACAAAAAAAGGTAAAGAAAAGTATAGGAATGAGAATCTTCCTTTTAAGCTACACCTGTTTGGAACCGCATTTGTGAACGGAATTTCAACGTAACTCTATTTTTCGGTTAAAAGCCTGAAAAACCTTAAAAATGTACTCCATTTGACACCACTATTCGTATATTTTCAAACATAAGCACGGATTTAATACTTGTACCATACTTATTCAAGTGTGGTTTTTGCCAAATTAGTCGTCCATACTAATTAATATACCGTATCTAATATGAAAATGCATTGGGTCCAGGTGAAAAAACCATAAAGTCCACGCAATTTCATGTGTCCAAAGGAGAACTCGATTCTATGGCCTTCACAGGTGTGCGTGGAAAACAAAAAGAAAGATGCTTACAAATGATAATGTCTTATATTACTAGTAACTACAGTCAATTATGATAAAGGGTGTAGTACATAGTCATAATTCGACCAAACAACAAAATTAAAAAGGGATACAAGATACATCTTGAGTCAAAATTAGTGAAAACCACACACGTTTACAGCAGAAAGTGCAATTGTGTGGTAAGTAAAGGAAGGGATATCGACAATGTACTTTCCGTACGAGTCATTTTATCAAAATTCGTCCATAAAAAACTAGAACCAAATTGGTATAAATTCAAATGTACGCAAAAGACCATTTTTTCATATTATACCCAAAGGAACTTTAATTCACCTTGTACCCTCACTCCTGCTGGTGTGGTAAAAGAGCTGTCTGAATCCCACCCACCCTCCCCTAATTATTAGCTTTAGAAACCCTAACTTTTGCAATGCGACAATTACGAAAAGAATACGAAAAGGAATACTAAATAAACCACAAACAAACAAATATGCAAACACAATGGAACCCTAAAAAGGTCCTGCAGAGCCTTTAAAAAAAGGGACATCCCACCGCAAAACGACAAGATCCGGTTCCGGAGGAGGAGGCAATGCTTGAGCCACCATGGCTCCTTCGCTTAATTGAAAGGAGAGGAAGAAGGCGGCCATGAGAATACTACGCCTTGGAATGTCTGACTTTAATACCGCCATTTTCTGAATTTGAGGCTGAAACCCTAACTCTACATTTGAAAGAGGGGAGGGAGGAGGGAGAGGCCCAGACTGCGAGTCACAAAGGGACAAAACAGGAGATACCTCCAGGAGGTGACACGTGGCTCCAATGTGAGAGGCATGCGATGAAAGAGGAGATGGTTCTCCATGAGGAGGAAGATGAGGGAGTGATGTGACAGCAGGTTCTTCATGAAAATGACACGTGGAAGGGGAAAAAGATGGCCGGTAATGCGAGGAGTGTGGACTGGTGTTGAAAGGACACGTGGCTAATGGAGGTGGCTGGAAAATTCCGGAGGGAGAAAGTTGACGCTTGAACAGCTGACACGTGGCAAAATGACGAGGGGTGGGCATGTTAGCGGACGTTAAAAGTGGACACGTGGCAGACATCGCCATCTCAATTGAATTGCCACGTAGCGCAATGGAAATCTAAGGATGATGATTCCTGCACTAAAGGATGGGTTCGCACGTTGAAAATACAGTACACCGTGTATCGCTATTAGGGTTGATGTTTTTTCTTCACTTAAAACGTGTTTTCTCCGTACACACTTGTCGGATTGTGGATCTGACGGTTTCGATTGAAAGGTAGGATTCTCAGCTTTCGATTGGAGGTCTCAAATTGCAAATCAGACAAGTGTGTACGGAGAAAAGATGTTTTAAGAGACGGAAAAACTATTCACACTAATAGAATAGTTAGTAATGTACTGTACCGTGACGAGCCCGTTAGATGACGGTATCTCCGGCCGTATTTGTACGGCTGTACGAATTTGCCGTCTACTGTACTTGCAGTTAAACACCGCACTCACTGATCTCTAAAATTGCGTATTTTTTCCTTATTTTTGTCTACACTGGATTTTCTCGAAATGGTTTGTTTCCAGCTGTTTTGCGCACGAAAAAAGTTTTTTTTAGGATCGACTCACAAATTGGACGAATCAAGTTTTTCTTTTTGCAACGGTAAAGAAATTCTTTTAGAAATTTCACGGGCAGTTTTAGCGTATCCTTTTACGTTCTAAAACGGAAAAAGCGTGCACGCGTCATGAAACAACAAGTCCGCCAGATTTCTCGCGGCTGTGCCAATTCTCAGCGGATCTTTTCACGGTCTATTTTCGTGAGTCGCCTCCTTTTCTCGAAAAGCGCGCTTTATGACCCGAAACAGTCGTTTTCCCCAACACAGATAGTACAGTACCGTACTGTAATGTACATTACTGTACTGTACTGTACACCGTGAATCGTTATTAGCCTTATGTACGCTATATCGGCACCCCAAATTTTTGACATTGATACCTTAAAGACTACTCTATTTAAGGACGTGAACCATAATCTGCCACGTCTCTTGGCATTAAATTAGATGAATGATGCTAATTTTTTCTTTACACTAATAATTTCTATACGCTAATAACGATTCAAGGTGTAGTTAGCAATTTGTAATATGATCTTAGTTTTTCGTACACTTCTGTTTTTTTTCATATTTGTATAGCAAATTTATAATCGTGTATGCGTACTTCTGACCGTACATTCGCACAACAAGTTCAAACCGGGTTCGTCCTAAATTCCTAATGTAACCGAACCGGTGCGGCTTTTAAGATCGCAGCAACCGAACCAAAGTATTTGAAACTGGGTTTAAAAAATGACAAACACAACCGCCAGAATTCCTGTTTGGCTCCATTCGGTTTGGTTTAAACCCAAACCGAGTGCTAACTGTAACTATATGGTCATCGTAATCGACAAAAAGCACAAAAACGAGAAAATTTAGATCGCATTTACTATACCATTACAAACATATGTAATATTCGCTTGTCGGAACGTAAAGGCTCAAGTAATACTTCGCTTTTTCGTAAAAGTTATACTGTAGCGAATTTGTTACGCTACGTAGAAGTTATAGATACGACAGTGAAATTGTCAAACAGATTATTCGTACGAAAAACCACCCCTTAATTTCACGTGGCAACAAAAGATATAGATACTGTACTGTAATTGTCGGCGGCGCGAAAATATGTGTGCTGCTACAGTTAGAAAACATTAACAGTTCGAAAGTGTGCAACCAAAAAATCTTATGTATTTTTGTTTTTCTCATTTTATTGCTACTCGTAACGTGTCAATTATTGAGTGGCTCGGTCGTGATCTGAGTCACGTCCTGGCGCTTCGAATCGAATCGTCACATCGAGCAACCGATCTTTGGTAATGACACGAACTGCCCTACCATTTCCATTTTAGGCCTCTACTCCATTAGAGGAAAAGTGGGGTTGTTTACTGGAAGCCGTACGATTTTGTACAAATTCGTACCAATTTTTTTTTTTGTCAGATGAAACATGTTTACAGGATGGCTCCAATATTATAGGCGTAAGATTCGACCGTTGGATGTAAGCAATCGCGCACATCGTCCAGTGTGAGGAAACTCTCGTCCAATGTGAGGAAACTCTCGTCCAGTTAGGAGAGTTTCCTCACACTGGACGATGTGCGCGATTGCTTCGCGAATCTAAAATAGTGAGACATCCAACGGTCGATACTTACACCTATAATATTGGAGCCAACCTGAAAACATGCTTCGTCATGTTTCGTCTGACGAAAAAAAATAAATGGTACGAATTTGTACGAAATCGTACGGATTCCAGTAAACAACCCCACTTTTACTCCAATGGAAGTTCACCCTAAAAGTGCTTTCTCTATGCTCGAGCAGGCAGCTTCATTGTTACATGTTGATCATGAGGAGACTGTTGTGTTTCTTCTTTTTCTTTTACATGCGTCTCATTCACTGATTTTTTTTTTTTTTTTTTTTGTGGTAAGCCCTGGATTTTAGAGTGGAGGTACAGACCAATAAAAAACCCTAAACATATTTAGGTCTCTGTGTGCTTAAGTAAGGGTTTTTATTCTGTCGTTTTCCTATAAAACTTAGAGCCGTATCGCGTAAGTTTCAGCCGCACAAAAAAATATAAAAAAATAAAAGTACATTTTGCGTCATCATCGAATTTAAAATAGACTACAACTTGTCGTCTTGTGTTCTTCAACCAGCCACGCCAAAAAACGTAATCTTCAAACTTTTCTTTAAAATAAAAAGCCGATGTGTTTTAAAACAAAGTATTTTTGAAAATAAAATAGGAACACCTATTTGCACATGCAATGTTTTTTTTCAAAAATTTCAAACGAATTAAAGCGACGGCGAAAGGTACAGTATTCGTTATATTTTGTCCGTTTGCGTCCAACAAAGTACACAATTTGTTTTGTTTTTTCGCGTTTTGTTCAGTACTGACTTTTCCATTCCAAGTATCTGAAAATTCTAATGCCATTTGACAAAATCTTGAGAAATCTTTGATGGCGCCCCTGCAATTCGCAACCGCCACCATTTTCACGCAGCCTCGCATTCTCGCGACGTCCAAGGAATTTTTAAAAAATTTGTTATGTCATCACATATTGTACATTGTCGGCAGCCATCGCGGGCATTCTCGATGTATACAATCGTCACGCCTTCAAGTGATATTTCGTTTGGTACACATAGGGACACCCGAAATCCGAGTCCGCCGGATCTGCGCTAAAAAACAAAAACAAATCTCTACGTTTGAAGTACATAAAGACGCACCCTTAGGGTATGTCCCATGTCCCCATGTAATTGTAACTTAGCGAACTTACTTTGTATTTTAGCGCTGATCCGCCGGACCCGGTTTCCAAGTGTCCCTATGTCTACAAGGACGAAATCGTAACTTACGTTTGTGACGATTGTATGCGTCGACAATACCTATGACGGTTGTCAACGTCTACAATCTGTGTTGTCGCACGTTATTTTTTGGAACTGGTTGTGACGTCGCATGTCTCACCGTGACATTGTAGACGTACCTCCTTTCAGACTGTGTCGTTTCGCGGTTGAAGACGAGGAGCTTTGCCATTGCGTCTCCTATCCGGTCGACGTGAAATGGCATTGGAATTTGAAGACCCCTAAAAAAAAAAAACCGTACTGGACAAAAACGGACAAAACCAAACAAATGCTGCACTTTTTTTCGTTGTATTCGAACGCAAACGGACAAAACATAGCGAATTCTGTAATTTTCTTTGTCATAGGAAATCATATGAAAAGTTTCGAAAATTAAGGCACGTGCGAATAAATGTTCCTATTTGTTTATTGAAAATACCTAGTTTTAAAACACATGGCGCATGTGTTTTAAACGTAAGGTTAAAGATGACGTTTTTTGTTGTGAAAGTGGGTCTAAAAACACAAGACGACAAATATTCATACATCCTAAATTCGAGGATGACGTTAATTGCACTCTACAAATTTGTTATTCCCTCATACGGTTGCAAATTAGGCAGTACGGCGCTAAGTTTTATAGGAAAACGACAAAACAAAACCCTTATGCATATGGGGACAGACCCTTATTCACACCATGTCCGCGCGGCGCGGCGCTTCGTAAAACGAAATGAATGTGGGCGTTGCCCCGCATGTCTCACACGTTGTCCGTAGGGCAAAAATTGTAAGGTTTAATTAGTAATGTACTGTACACCGTGAATCTTTATTAGACTTATGTACTTTATATAGGCGACCCAAAATTTTGACATTAATACCCAAATTACAGTGACATATTCTATTTTATCCGTGACGTTAATTACGGTTCTTGTGAATTAGCGTCAATGGAATGTCCGTACTTATTTCATGAATAGTATGGTGTGGAATGTGCTTGCTAGTAAAAAGTTGTACTTCATTACCGAAAATCACACTGAGATTTTAGTTAACTTATGTCGGTCGCATACAGAACTGCGCTTAGAATAAATGTGGAGTCGAGTTTTCGACAAACGCGTTCGCAAAACCAAATTAGAATTATGGATTTATTAGGATGTGTCCCCATGTGCATAGGTAAGGGTTTTTTTTTGTCGTTTTCCTTTAAAACTTAGCTCCAAACTGCGTAAGTTGCATCCGTACGAAAGAATCGAAAATTTGTAGAGTACAATTTGCGTCATCCTCGAATTTAAGATGTATGAAAATTTGTCGTCTTGTGTTTTTCGACCCACTTTGACGACAAAAAATGTCATCTTCAAACTTACGTTTAAAGCACATGCGCGATGTGTTTTAAAACTAGGGATTTTCTACAAACAAATAGGAACATATACTCGCACGTGTCGTAAATTATGAAAAAAAGCACATGATTTCCAAAGACAAAGAAAAGTACAAAATTCGTTATGTTTTGTTTGTTTGCGTTCGAATATGACGAAGAAAAGTACACGATTTGTTTAGTTTTGTCCAGTTTCGTCCATTACGGATTTTTTTTTTTGCAAGGGTCTTCGAATTCCGATGCCATTTCACGTCGACCGGGTAGAAGACGCAAACGCAAAGTGCCTCGTCTTCAACCGTGAAAAGGCACAGGCTGGAAGGCGGTACGTCTACAATGTCACGGTAAGACAATGCGACGTCACAAGCAATTATAAAAAATAACGTGCGACCAAAGATTGTAGACGTTGACAACCGTCACGGGTATTGTCGATGTATACAATCGTCACACGCGCAAGTTACAATTTCTCCCTTACAGACATAGGGACACTTGAAAACCGGGTCCGGCGGATCCGCGCTAAAATACAAAGTAAGCTCGCTAAGTTACGGGGTTGCTTTTCGTAGTTATTCAATTGGGTTGGGGTTGGGGTTGTAGTTTTGACTTTATCAATTGTCGTGCTTTTCATTTTGAGTTTGGGTGCTTTTATTTTCCAGGTTGTTGTTTTCTTTTTGTTTTTGTTTTTATTGTGCTGTTATTTTATTCCCCTGCTGGTACACCGTGAATCGCTATTAGCGTACATGACGCTAATTGGGGTACCCCTTTTTTTGGGGCAAATTCTCAAATAGAATAAAGTACGCTAAATGTTTTTGCACGTTATTTGAGGTACCCCGCTCAATGCGGTTCATAACTGTAATTTAGTGTCCTTTTAAATAGTGTGGTGTACGGACTGTCATATCTGTACTATTCCGTACATTTTTAAATTTAAAAGTACAGAAAATATAATAATATATAATTGCGTAAATATTTTCCGGCATACGCAGATGTCAAAAAAACGCGACGGCGTACGATTAGAACAATTTCGTACATCTACGTGTTTTAGTGTGGACATATTACGTGCCGAAATTTTTTACGAAGCAGTTTACAAATTAGAGTACATGATAAATTAGTATCATGGTGTACCCGAAAAAACACAATTTACCGTAAAGTACGCTAATTGTTTCATTACGCTATATTTTTTATTACGCTAATAGCGATTCACGGTGTAGTTTTGCAGTTTCAGCCATGCCACCCCTTTTGTACCCACGAACTCAGATGGTTTACCATCGTGCATTTTAATATATCCTGCGTTTGCTAAGTTACAAGTACATGGGGACAAACCCTTACACTGAAAGGACGCGACGTTGGTACGGATTGTCAGATTTTGTACTTCTACCTATTTTAACGTATATGTGATGACGGCGGATTCTGTAGACCTAAATCAGCGTTATAGAGAAATTACAATTAAACTTTTTTTTCATAATGGTATTGATACACAAATTAGAATCAATGACACTAATTTATTATTGATACTGATAATTTCTATAGTATAATAACGATTCACGGTGTACCGTGACGAGCCCGTTAGTTGACGGTATCTCCGGCCGTATTTGTACGGCTGTACGAATTTGCCGTCTACTGTACTTGTAGTTAAACACCGCACACACTGATCTCTAAAATTGCGTATTTTTTCCTTATTTTTGTCTACACTGGATTTTCTCGAAATGGTTTGTTTCCAGCTGTTTTGCGCACAATTTTTTTTTTTTTAGGATCCACTCACAAATTGGACGAATAAAGTTTTTCTTTTTGCAACGGTGAAAAAAATATTATATAAATTTCACGGGCAGTTTTAGCGTATCCTTTGACGTTCTAAAACGGAAAAAGCGTGCACGCGTCATGAAAGAACAAGTCCGCCAGATTTCCCGCGGCTGTGCCAACTCAGCGGATCTTTTCACGGTCTTTTTTCGTGAGTCGCCTCCTTTTCTCGAAAAGCGCGCTTTATGACCCGAAACAGTCGTTTTCCCCAACACAGATAGTACAGTACCGTACGTTATATACATCGACAATTTGTCGACGATGGAAATATAGTTTTTATTTTTCGGGCAGCGTCGTCAGAGTTAATGTACAAACCCTTGGTAAAACAAAATCCTTATTTCCTGGTCAGAACTAGAGTCCGTACAAAAAAAATATTTACGGATTACATGATACCGGTAGGTATTTTGTAGTGGTGAAACTTACGGCGCATTTCGCACGGTGAAACGAGGGTTCACAGGGTTCACCACACTGAGGAAACATGTAAGGAACACTCCCTGTACTGTACAGTAGTTAGCAATTTGTAATATGAGCTTAGTTTTTCGTACACTTCTGTTATTTTTCATATTTGTATAGCAAATTTGTTATCGTATATGCGTACTTCTGACCGTACATTCGCACAACAAGTTCAAACCGGGTTCGTCCTAATGTAACCGAGCCGGTACGGCTTTTAAGATCGCTGCAACCGAACCAAAGTATTTGAAACTGGTTTTTAAAAAAGACAAACACAACCGCCAGAATTCCTGTATGGTTCCATTCGGTTTGGTTTAAACCCAAACCGAGTGCTAACTGTAACGATATGGTCATCGTAATCGACAAAAAGCACAAAAACGAGAAAATTTAGATCGCACTTAGGGTGAACCTCCATCAGGCGAAAAGTGGGGGTTCTTTACTGGAAAAAGTGTACTTTCGTACAGATCCAGCTCATTTTCGTACAGAGACGTACTGATTTTATTTTTTATTTTTTTTAAACATGATTACTGTCGGCGCGTCAAGATTCTCCAAACTTCTGGGCGACAACGTCGACCGTTCGATTACGTGTTTTCGAAGCAAGCGGTCACGTCGTCCAGTGATTAATTACTCTCCTCAGGAGGAGAGTCATCAATCACCGGACGTGTAAAATGTTTACGCGTGGAAAGGTGACGTACGGGCCGCACGCCTTCGGACAGGCGGGAATCAAATCCAACGAAAACCACCAAAAAATTTTTTTGTTGAAGAATGTGTCGTGACGCCTCCTCCACGATCCGCTGACATCCGGAATTTATGGCGCCACGACGAAACACGAATGACAAAACAGGTACAAAAAATACAAAACACGAACGTACAAATTGTACATTCACGTAATTTAATTTTGCGACTGGATGTACGGATACAAGTCCAGATATTGTGCTTTTGTAATCTTTGACTGCTCGTCGTCAGAACATGAACCTACGTGCGTCCAATCAAAAGGAAGCACGTACGCGATAGATTCCATTGCTGACACAACCCTGATGGAGAAGTGAACGAAATATTACTGCCAGTAAACGTTTCAGTACGATTACTGTCGGCGCCTGATGGAGGGTTACCCTTACTATACCATTGCAAACATATGTAATCTTCGCTTTTTCGTAAAAGTTATAGCGTCGTTGTTACGCTACGTAGAAGTTATAGATACGACAAGTGAAAGTGTCAAACAGATTATTCGTACGAAAAACCACCCCTTAATCTCACGTGGCAACAAAAGATATAGCTACTGTAATTGTCGGCGGCGCGAAAATATGTGTGCTGCTACAGTTGGAAAACATTAACAGTTCGAAAGTGTGCAACCAAAAAATCTTATGTATTTTTGTTTTTCTCCTTTTATTGCTACTCGTAACGTGTCAATTTTTGAGTGGCTCGGTCTTGATCTAAGTCACGTCCTGGCGCTTCGAATCGAATCGTCACATCGAGCAACCGATCTTTGGTAATGACACGAACAGCCCTACCATTTCCATTTTAGTGCTTTCTCTATACTCGAGCAGGCAGCTTCATTGCTACATGTTGATCACGAGGAGACTGCAGTGTTTCTTCTTTTTCTTTTACATGCGTCTCATTCACTGATTTTTTTTTTTTTTTTTTGTCGTAAGCTCTGGATTATAGAGTGGAGGAGTCATGGCTCCCAGAGGTAGCAGACAAAGTTCAAAAAGAACTTATGTGGTTGTCGGTGTTGTTATTTTAGTTTTGACTCTTTTGGCACTTTGGATTTATTCTGCACCTGGAGCTCCAGTAAGCTTCCAGACCTTTGAAGCTATTAATAACAAATCACTTGTATTTTTTTTGAAACATATAATCAAATTTGTATTCCTGAATGCTGCTGTTGTTGAAGCAGCTTTTATGGTTTTTTTGCTTCCAATTTCCAGGATTTGAACCGTCGTCATTTTATAATTTGTTGAAGTTGTCAATCTAGAAACCTAAAATAGGATTTTCTACCCTTTAAGTCTATTTAACCTTTTTCGGAAATATTAAAATACCGGTGAAGGAAAACTGAAGAAAGAACAGAGAACAGAGAACAGAGAGATAGAGATTAATAATGCACATGATATTTTCACTCCTAATAAATGGAGTTGTATTAAATTATTTTCCGTTTGCACTATTCCTTCCTCTTCTCGAGTGTCGTAATGATTTTGTTGAAAACTTCAGAAATAATTTCCCTCTTCTGATGCCAAATTTCAACCAAACTTTTTTGTATTGTTGTTGAATTTCATACTTTTACTATCTTTTACTGAATTGGTCGCCTGTGAAAGGAAGAAAATTCAAGACGTTCCTGTCTTAGAGGAGTCTCTTACACAATTCTAGAAAAAATGGAAGTAGAAGCTGCTAGATATAACATTCTCATTATGAATCTACATCTATCCTTTCAGCTGTGTTCACGTTGATGACTAAGCCTTCATAATTCAGAAGTTTTTTCTTTTATTTTCATAGAACCAATTGAAGTTTTATTTATTGTTTGTTGATCATTTTGGAGACCATTGATTCTTATTGCGAATCGATTGACCTAACCCAAGCTACTCCTTTCTGTAGGCAGCATCTTTTTTTAACGCAAGGACATTTGCCAAGATTACAGTTGCACTGGGTCCAAAATTCTTAAGAGTTGGTGCACACCACTATAACGATGTTGTAGTTCTTGACTTTAATCCATTGACTCGTTCAGTTTTCGAGGGACGTTAAAGGGTGCATCTGGCCTACGTATAAAGCAGTTGTGCTGATATTCATAGGCAGCCAGTGGACCATCTGATTACCTCACCGCGTATTGTTATTAGTGCTAATAACACTAATTCGGTCGCGTTTTCTTTTGCCCAAAAATCACAAAATAGAGTTAACAACATTATTTAAGGACGTGGACTACAAATCTGCCACGTCTCCTTGAACTAAATTAGTATTATTAATTCTAATTTCGCATTAACACTAATAAATCTTTAACGCTAATAACGATGAGCGGTGTAGTATTTGTCTTTCATGCTGCCCTTCCTTCTCGGGAGTTAAGAGTTAGCCCAATGTATGCAGGTCCAATGTTTTTTTCATTTAGCTAAAAATGTGATCACAATTTCTTCTGATGGTGGTCCATCTTGCAAGGCGGTCTCTACACTGTTTTACTTGCACCAGGAAGACGTATATATCCGCACTTGTTTTTTGGTTACTGACCTGAAAGCATTTGCCTCTATATGTTGTCTCCTAAAAGAGCTTTGAGATTTTGCAATGCTTTCTGTGGATGCAGTTGTTAGAGCCGGTCTCCCGGCAAGAAATCGAGGAGTTTATATCTTCCGGAAGTAAGGAATCCCACGATAGTGTTAGAACTGACAAGGAGAAAGGGTGGGTAAATGATGAAGGGGAGAATGAAGTGGATAGAGGCGTAACGGATACTGCTGTGGGAGAAGAACAAAATGTTGAGGGAAAAGAAATGGAAGGGAGTAATAATAGTGAGGGAGAAAAATCAGAGACTGGCATGGAGGATAGACATGAGCAAAATCTTGAGGAGGGTGATGGCCAAGAAGAGGCCAAAAATGGGATCAATACAGAATCAGATCAAGGGTCTCTTGAGAAAGAGGCAGTTTTTGAGAATGTAAAATTGAATGGACAAGTTGATGGAATAGAAAACAAGGTAGACAGCGAGAGAGGAAGTGCAGTTGGAGGGAAAACAGTGGAGGATAGTCTGGCTGGAATAATTGATGTAGAGGACGACGAGGATGAAAAGGAAAAGGAAAGTGGGGATGTTGGGACAGGAAAAAGCACAGACAAAGAGGAAGAGAGTGAGGAACAAAAGGGGATGGAAGAAGAAGTCAAAGATCAAGAGTTACTGAAGAAGAAGGTAACTGGAAATAGCAAGGAAACTGGAAATTCAGATGAGGAGGAAGGAATGGGAAAGAAGTCGGAGGAGGAGGAGGTACCAGAGGGACAAGACGATGAGAAGAAGGGTAATGAAGGGAGTGGGGAGATGGGGAGCACTTTAGAAAAGAGGGTGTCCAGCAATGAAGACACGGGCACAGAAAATAGTGTGGATGAAGAAACAGAGAAAAGGAGTCCTCACAAGAGAGTGATTCACACGCCTGATGGAGAGGGAATGAAGGAGAGAGGCGAAGTATCTGAAGGAAACGAGGAGAATAAAAGAGAGGAAGATGAAAGTGAAGAACCAGATTTGAAAGGTTTAAGGATGGCAAAACGGGGAGAAGTCAGTAGTGCAAAAGAGGAGGAAGATGAAGACGATAAAATTAAGCCTGGTACATTGCAACCCGAGGATGTTAATACGGAAGAAGAGGAACCAGTGAGCATTGGAGAAGAGGGAGAGGAAGGAGGAAGTACTCAGATAAAGGGACTGCATTCAAGGAGGAGGCACGGTACAACTCACTCTTTGGCCCACAGAGGAGAAACAGGAGTTGAGGCAGAAGGTCAAAATGAAGAGGAGGAGAGAGGCGTGAATAAAGTACTTGAGGATCTCATAAAAACTGAAAGAAATGAAGACAGCATAATAGAAGAAGGTGGGGAGGGCACCGGAGAAGGTGAAAAGGTTCAGGAGGATTCTATTTCTCTAGGTACAGAGTCGGAGGAAAAACCTGATGGGAATATGACAAAAAAAAGAGTGGGAACCTCATATACTGAAGGTCGGAAAATCCCACCTCTGCCCTACCCAGCTCAAAGATCATCTGGGAGAACTCAGTTTCAAACATTACATAAGAATCTTCGAAAAAGGAAGCAATTTGGGAGAAAAGTTCCTCCCAGTAGGATAATAAGGAGATCCTCGGGCCAATCTCAGAAGGAGAATACAGATGGTCATCACCAATTGGTTGGGAGGATGAAGGAGTCCTCTCTACCAGCAATAGAAAAGACAATAAGTGAAGAAAGTGCAGAAGAAAGCCCAACTCAAGAGGACCAAGATGTTCCACTTAAGTCTATAGGAAGAAAAGACGTTCTCTCTCCGATTAGAAGTGAGGTATGAGAAATTGGCCCAATATCACTATGAGAGAGATTATATGATTTCATTTTTTTTTTTTTAACTCTCATGTCAGTTAATAATGAGTTTCACAGAGCCGTTGTGTTTTTCGGAAAGAAAGTTATAATTCCTTTGTATTTCTGCACAAAATATGCCGTCATTTCAAAGCAAATCTAGTCAATGCTGCGCCGTTGTTTATCGTTTTTCACTGCAACAAAATAACCATTTTAGGAAATTACAATTACCCATCTTTTTTATACAATTATTTCACAGAACTGAAGTTAGTTTTGCTTGATATAGGTCTTTGAAATCTTTGGTGAGGATGGACTGTGCCAATGCATGTTTGTGTATAACTGATTGTAATTGTTTGAGAATCGTTATAGAAACGATGACATTTCCTGTCTTTTTACATATCATGCGCTATTCGTTGAAGAACAGATAATGTAACTAGATTACATCGTTTTATCCACACTAGTGTCATGTGGACATTGTCAATTGTAGAGAGATGAGTGATACTTGCGTTGTTATGTTATGATTAGTACACCGCTAATCGTTATATGTGTTAACGTTTTATTCGCCACTTAAAACATCTTTTCTCCCTGCACACTTGTCGGATTGTCAATCTGATGGTTGCTATGGGACGGCAAGGTTCTTAGCTTCCTATTGCCGGTTTCAGATTGACAATCCGACAAGTGTGCACGGAGAAAAGTTGTTTTAAGTGGCGAGAAAAACTTTAACACTAATAACGATTAGCGGTGTAGTTAAGTGACAGTTGTGGATAATCTTCCTGTTTCTTTTGGCACTATTGTTCCAGACAAAAAATGCAATTGGCACCAGAAGCTAAAGTCCTTTGTCAATTATATTACATGCCAAAATTGACACTACATTTTCAGGGAAAACTGAAAACTGAAAACTAAAAACCGACACAGGATCTATTATCGATCTATGCAGGTTAACACAGTGAGGAATTCCTCAGTCAGAACTTGCAATCTACTTCAGAGATCCCAAAAGAATATCCACTAAAGATAGACGCAGACAAGGAGTGGAAGATTTGCAACTCCGAAATGACGGATTATATTCCCTGTCACGACAATTTTCTTTTCCTTAACAGTAAAGTTGCAGAAAATATTACTGACATGGAAAAGAAAGAAAGACATTGTCCAGGTGGTGGGGAGATAGAGACATGTTTAGTCCCTCTTCCCGAGGGATACAAAGAACATATTAAATGGCCGGAAAGTTGCGATCAGGTACTTATCTCAACCGGGTTAAGACATCTGCATTCCATATTTTTTTATTTTTTTTTGGGTTGCAAAAACTTTTCACAACAACAGCAACTTTTTTTTTCGTTTTGTGACGGCATTTTTCGTTTTGATGGAGCCTATTTTGTTATCATCGACAGCAAAATGTTGGTGATTGAAGATTGAGAAACCCCCTTTTACATTAGTGGAAACCGTGTTTGCTGACAAGCTTTTTTTTTTTTGTACCCATTTGTACCTTCTTGTCAATTTGGCAATTTTCTCTTCTCCAGGTCTGGCATAGTAACATTCCCAATTTTTCCTCCTCTAAGTACAAAAATCTACAAAGCTGGGTCACTTTGAAAGAAGACAAGCTTTTGTTCCCTGGTGGAGGGACTCAATTCATAACAGGAGCTGACAAGTATGTTCCTTCTATTGAAGAGGTAAGTGGGAAAAAAAAATAATTGCAGTGCCTTTTTTCCTCTTTCATATGCACTTTTTTTCTGACCCATGATGGTACAACCTTTCAACTCCTTTTCTGGTTGACTCGGTCAAGACTTTGTATCTACACCGTGTAACGCTATTTGTGTTAATAATTTTTTCGCCACTTAAAAACATCTTTTCTCTGTACACATTTGTCCGTTTTTCAATTTGGGACTGCCAATCAGAAGCTGAGAATCTTACCTTTCAATCGCAACTGTCAGAGACATGTGTGTACGGAGAAAAGATGTTTCAAGTGGCAAAAAAAACATTAACACTAATGACGATTCACGGTGTAGTTTTGGTTCAATGAAGGAATTCTTCGCTTAAATCCCTCTCCTTTTCCATCTTTGACTTTCCACCAGGTTTTGACTAATATACAAGCACTTTAAAGTTAACAACCTATCGGCTCATCTGCCTTTTGTCCTTGTGGTTATACCTTCTTTACAGGTTGCTCCAGAAATCGACTTCGGGAAAAGGACAAAAGTAATGCTCGATATCGGGGCTGGAGTGGGCTCCTTCGGTGCCTTCCTCGATAAAAAAAGTGTGTCTGTTTTGTCGATTGCTCCCAAAGATCGACTGGAATCTCAAATACAAATGGTCTTAGAAAGAGGTTATCCTGCATTGGTTATGGTTATGGCAACAGAGAGACTGAGCTTCCCTTCAAATTCTTTTGATGCGATCCACTGTGGAAGGTGTGGAGTGAAGTGGCGAGCAAATGGTGAGTTCTATAACTTTATGAGGACCATTTTTTTTCATCATGAGGATCGGTTTTCGCATTTAAAAAGAGCATTGTTCATTTCATAAGGTCCAGTTTTCGGGTCATAGAAACTTTTTTTCGGATTTCAGGCACATTGTTTTGCATGGGAAAGGCAAATTCTTGAAGCGTGAGATTGTTTTTTGGGTCATGGAGACCTATGATTTTGCATCATTTCCTCATCACAAAGACCGTTTTTTGTCTTATTAAGATCATTTTCTGTTGTGCTTATTTTGTCATTATAAAGCATCTACAGAGACTTACTGACCTTAACCTTGACCACACCATTTCTGAAACATCTTTTTTTTTTTTTTTAGTCAAAACCAAGAGATTTGTTTAAACCACAAGCTAACCTGATTTTAAACCAAATCACATCAAGGTTTGGAATTGAGATCGTAAACATGGATTCGCGGACAGAATTAAGGCTAGTTGTGATTAGTTATGTATCAATCTAGAGGTGTTCTTATTTCTTGTGAAGCATTTTATGGTAACCTAAAAACTAAGTATGCTTTAAGTGTTTCTTTGATATTTTCAAAAACAATATGATGTTGATGTTGAGAACTGTAGCACACACCTGATGTTTATGGTTGTACCTGTATTAGAATGGATAAGCACCATCATTAAATTTTAAACTTGCAAATAAAAGCCAAACTAATGGTGGTGGTAGGCACTGTACACACTGTTGTCGCTATCAAACCTCCGGATGCAAAATTGCTGGAATTTTAAATCTCGCGATGCGAATTTTGACAAATGACAGGAAAAAAGTAAGATGTGAGAAAAAACGTTAACACTAATAACAATATATAGTGTAGATTGATTGAAAGGAAAATTGAAAAGAATCATGTGCAATGTTCACCAGCTGTACTTATGTCTTATTTTGTCTGTCTTTGTACAATTCGCCGATGAATGATGTTTGTTTGTGTTATTTTGTCTGATTGAAAAGTACAGGTGGTGCATTACTATTGGAGGTGAATCGTCTCCTCAGACCAGGGGGATACTTCATCTGGTCTGCCCCTCCTGTGTATGTGCAAACCAAGATCGCCAAGGTGACATGGAATGGTGAGTACCATGATCTCTCTCTCCCTCTCTTTCTCTCTCTCCCTCTCTCTCTCTCCCTCCCTCCCTCCCTCTCTCCCTTCCTCCTAGAATCAATTCTAATGTAAAGAAAAGACATAGAGTAAACAATTAGCAGTATTGACTAGAAATTATAATCAACAACATTACTTGAGAATTGAGCGATGAGGTGGCGTGATTTATTTCTTACTCCCTCGATTACTGTTCTTAACAATTATTTTTCGATTTCTTTCAAAAATTACGTAAATCGGTGTTATATTTTACTCTGATATGAACACTAAACTATACGTCCATTGACAAAAGACCTTAGCTTAAAAAAAGAAGAAGTATACTTGAGGATTAACGAAAGAGCTTTTTCCATCGCTAAATTCGAAAACCTTAGAAAAATCCCAGCGGCAAAAAAATTGATTTATTTGTCAGAAATAAGTTTCATATCTTAAAAATCGTTCACTTAGACAATAGAAGAAGTGTCGTCAGTAGAAGAAGACTTGTTTGGGGAGGGGGAAGGGCAGAGGGGGAGAGAGGGAGAGGGAGGGAGAGAGATGGAGTGAGAGTGTGTGTGTGAGAGAGATAGAGAAGGGGAGAGGGGCGGACAGAGTGAGAGAGGGGGAAGGGCGGGAAGGGGGAGGGGGTTG
>JBBHKE010002480.1:0-33824 GCA_037447655.1 Zygnema cylindricum | reverse complement strand
GGAGAGGGAGAGGGAGAGGGAGAGGGAGAGGGAGAGGGAGAGATCTCTCTCTCTCTTAGCACCGTATGATGTCATATTACCATGTCTTATGGAGTCGGTTTTTTTTTTTTTTGTGTGGTACACAGGAGTAAAGAAACTGGCTGATGGGATGTGTTGGAAAATGTTAGCAAGAAGCTCGGATAAAAAAGGTTCTGTGGTTTGGCAAAAACCAACAAATAATTCGTGTCTCGATAAGAGAGTTGAGGAGATCCCTCCCTTTTGCTATAAAGAGGATAATGCTGATGCTGCTTGGTAAGTTCAGTTGAATGAGAAGAGAATGATTCATATGCCTAGTTTGTTTTATCTCTTTACATTTGAATTTAGCTAAGGGAAAATGGGAGGTAAAATCGCATTTCACTCGGTAAAATTGGGAAGAAAAGCTTGTAAGATGGTCTCATTTCCCCACTTTTTTTTCTCTTTTTTTTTTTATGCATTATTAGGCATAAATGACATTTGGCATATTGATGGCTTATGGTCATATTTGCCTTTTAATTAGTGTACTAAAGCGTAATTCACGTTTAATAAAAATGTATCATCCTGTTAAATATGGTTGAGACAGTTTCTTGAGGAAGTTTCTTGAAGTTTCTTGACGTTTCTTGAATTTTAAGAATTTTGAAGTTTCTTGAGTTTTTTGAAGAAATCTCCTATTATGTAAATGACTAGACTTTGTATTGCCATTCTATAATTTTTAATTGCATTATCTATGGGGACATTTTTAACTAGACCTCTTTGATTCATCTCCTTTTTAGTTGTTATGAACTTGATTCTTGTCTTATTATCTGGAATCCAACTCTTTGATTATTAAATGTCCTAATTGGGTCGTCAATTTTTGCACCTTCACGTTTCTAAAATTTTGCGGCCCATTTTTTTCTTTTTTCTTTTCGTAAGCATTTGAGCCGATATTGCAATTCCTTTCATGGAACATGGTCTTTATCTTCAAAATTGTGACATCCTTCTGGACAAAATCATCAAACTTTTTTTTCACTTTTTTAGTGGTTCATTTTTCACTTTTTTAATGGTTCTTTTTCCACTTTTTTAATGATTCACTTTTCGCTTTTTTCTTCTGTTTAGGTATATTCCTGTTGAGCCTTGCTTACACAGAATACCGGTCGGTCCTTCAGAAAGAGGTTCACAATGGCCTTCTTTAGGAGGAACTTTTGGGAAAAAACCCAAACCTGGGGAGCGTTTGAGAAATGTTCCCTATTGGTTAGAAGAAACTGGGGTAGGGATTTTTGGGAGACCGAGAAGAGACGAATTTCATCGTGATACTCTTCGGTGGTTGCGAATTGTGGGAAGAGATTATGTGAAGGAAATGGGCATTGATTGGTCGAAAGTACGAAATGTCATGGATTGTAACCCTTTTTATGGAGGGTGAGTTTTATTTGTGTCCTCAAGTTGTCGAGTATCTCTTTCTCTCTCCCTCTCTCCCTTTTGTTTCGATCACGGCTTTCGGCGGAAATCTGGCTATCACATTTGTTATAGAAACTTTACACAAATGAATTGTATAAGTTTTGTGTTACTTTTCAAATTCAAAAGTATTGTCATGCGTCTAATTTTGTTTAACAAATTTGGTCTAATGTTGAACTGCGTTTTTGGATCATTTATAGTCCTTTTAATTCTTCTATTCTTCTATGAAATAGTTCATCTGAGTTCTTCTACGAGTTGCTGTTTTTTTTTTTTTGTGTTTTTTTTTTTCAGGTTTGGGGCAGCGATGGATGCCTTTCCGGGAAAGGTGTGGGTAATGAATGTGGTACCCGTAAGTGGACCAGATACATTGCCGATAATTTTTGAAAGAGGTCTTTTGGGAGTTTATCACGATTGGTGTGAAGCATTCAGTACTCACCCACGATCCTATGATTTTATTCACGTTAACCATCTCCTTTCGGCCATAAATGGAAGGTGAGTCAAGTTCTTTTTAGGTATTAAAATCGCCTTTTGTATATTAAAATTGCCTTTTTTATATTAAAATTGCCTCCTGTATATTAAAATTGTTTTTTGTATATGGGGCTTCTCAGACCAATCAGGTAAATTTCACTGTGTATTGCGATTGAAGTTGATTCTAATGTTAAAACTGTACTATCAACGCTATAATATCAATATATATATATGCTTTATTTTTTCCCTGAATTTGGTTATTTTTACAAGTCATGACAATATGATCTTGTGGAAACACAATAATAGCGATCCTTATGGAAGTTATTTTCAATTTTGCTGATTTTTGTGGGATAAAAAAATTGTGGGACAAAAATTTTGTGTGGGATAAAAAAAAATTGTGGGATAACATTGTTGTTAATTTTATCTTATCTTATCGTAATCTTTTTGGACAGGTGTGACCCAGTGGAGGTGATATTGGAACTAGATCGTATTGCGAGGCCCGACAGTTGGATTGTCGTGAGAGAGAAATCCGACGGTTCAGAATTTTTTCAAAATGTGAGCCGATCTCTCCATTGGGCGGAGAAGCGTTTCTCGATCCAAAAGACAGAAGTTGTTATTGCCTATCAAAAAGGATTTTGGAGACCAGGTGGAGCTCGTACAGGAGAGTTCGTTACCGGGACTTGATTTATTTCCTTAATTCTTCTTTTTTCATTTCCTTATTCTCCTTTTTTCTAATTCGAGGAACTCCGAAGGTGGGTTTACATTCACGGTACACTAATCATCGTTATCGCGGTTTTTTTTAAACAAGTTGTGACAAATGAAACGAAGGTACTTTTTCTTGTTGAAGTTATTATCGTCACGTCTTTATTTCCATCCATGTTATAAGTGTTATACATGTATTTTGTCAACCGCGGAGAAAATATATTTGCAACAGATTTTCTGAACTATATTTTTGTTCTTTTGAATGGCTATTGTCAGCTATTTAGTGTACTTGTTTAGAAAGAAGAGGAGATAAGAAGACAGAGATGAAGAAGGAAAGGAGAAGACAAGACAAGGAGAGGAGAAGAAGGAGAAGACAAGACAAGGAGAGGAGAAGAAGGAGAAGAGAAGAAGGAGAGGAGAAGAAAGAAATGGAGGGAGAAATTCCCACAGTTGTCTAAATTCCTTACAAGGTGGAGCCCACGGAAGTGAGAAGCACTTAAGATAAAAAAAAAATTAGTTGAAACACTCTAAATGCGATTAAGTCCTAGTTTTAATCTGCTGTTGTACTTTTAAGGTGTTGGTAATGATGTGTTGACTGTATTTATTCTCACTTCCTTGTTTTTGTTAAATTGACAATTAGGAGAACAGTGAAACTACTTTCAACGCGTAGCGAGCAGAAATCCACAGTAGTACTTTTTTATTTTTCGACTTTGTTGCAGAAGAGCAACACTCTGTGTTTGACAGCTTTAACCTTATTTATGGGATTTTGTTGTTTCTGTTTAGGGTTTTTTAGTGTTTATTATGAAATTTGTTGTTCGTGGCAAATCTTGACCTAAATCTGAAGTACACCAACTCTAATTAGGTCGTGTCTTTTTTTGGTCGAAAATCACAAAACAGTGTTGACAACACTATAAAGAATGCTGGCTACAATCTGCCGCATATCCTTGCACTAAATTAGTATTACATATTATAATTTCACATCAGAAGTAAAAAAATCTTTATATTATTAAATAAGTGGTATAATTGTCGATGAAGTATGTGATCTCGTTTTCCAAAAACGGTTTTCTAACTGTTTTAGTACATAAAAATGTCAATTTTTAAGCGCAATAACTCCCGTTGCACAGACAAGTAAATATCAAAGTAGAAATCTTTGTTTTCCGTTGAAAATACATCTTAAACCCACCCTTCAAAATTTTATTCAGGAAATTCCAAATTACAAAAATTGGTGATGATTGTTTTAATCCTGGTTGTGTTTAAATATGGGAATTATGGCTACCAGGTACATTCTAGGATGGGGATGCCATAAGGGATTTTTAAGGAGTCTCCCTGGGAGAATCGTCACCTTTTTCTCTTCGAGTTGTTTTTTTGTAAATTTACTACCTATTGAGATAATTTTCAGTTTGATTGTGCTAACAACTCGTGATAGGGCAATACCATTGTAATCTGTCCGTTGGCCTACACAGTTTTTACGAAAGCATTCTTTTCCGGCAAAACAAATAATTCACAATTCGACAACAAAACAGATTACAATATGTTCATAATAGAAAATCCACACTTGCCACAGTTTGTTATCCAGTTCTTGTGCATGGTACATAACGCAAGTACCACATTCCAAGCCCAGTTATAAGCAAAATGAGTGTCCTTGGATAGCATCCAACGTATGTTACATGGTTACAAAAAACATCCACAATTGTTATAAAAAGACATGCACAATTGTTACAAAAAGACTTGCACGATTGTTACAAAAAACATGCACAATTGTCACAAAAAAACACCCACAATTGTCACAAAAACATCCACAATTGTCACAAAAAACATCCACAATTGTCACAAAAAACATCCCCAATTGTTACAAAAAAAACATCCACAAATTGTTACAAAAACCATTCATCAAGCATCCATATACACATCCACATACATACGATGCAAGGAAGATACTACAAGCAAATCCTTCAAAGGAATCTCCAAACTAAAACATTGCATAAAATTTTAAAAACGCACACACACACGCACATGCACACGAGATCTTTCAATGTGGTTATTTTTTCTTTTTTTAACTGCATTTTTTTTTATATTTGCTGCTCTATTCCGATGCATATGGACAACAAGGATACTCTATACTTTAAGCTAAAGCTTTTCCTAACTAAAAAGAACGCGTTTTATTTATTCATTTATTTATTTATTGCTCTATCCCCGATGCATATGGAACGATGAGGACACACTAGAGTTGTCTAAAACTTTTAACAAAAATGAAGACTCACACCTTCTTACGGCTCGGCTTTTGGTTCCTTCAATTGCCGTTTCTCCCATAGACGATAAGCTTCCGGAGGTTCACGAGTACGACGACCTTCGGATATACCATCTTGCAATTTTTTTCCAACTTTCGCCCTCCATTCAGCAATCGCCACCTGGAATGCCTCGGCATCATCTGCAGTCCTATAGTCGTGAAACAATCGGTCCCGGTAGTTAAGTAACGAGCCTAACCCACTATCTGACGTCCATCCATAGCATTGTAGCAATAACGCCTCCTGTTCGGTAACAACCTTTCCTTCCATTTCTAAACACTTGTTTTCTAGTAACGCGTTTTTTCTCACATACGCGGACGCCATCACAGCCAAAAGTCGCTTCACTTGCCAAATCACGTCGATTCCTGCCTCGACTTCAAAAAAATAGGTTGCATTCGGATATTCCGGCCATTCTAAAACAATTCGATTGTGTCGATCAAAAACAAAAACAAAACATTTGCATTTCCGACTCCAACCCCATGATGCAGGCCATCCGTAACGCTTCACAGCCGTACATTGGTCCAAAATTGCAGCAAGATTTTCTATACAATATCGTTGACGATTTCCCCCACTCAGTAGTAGACCATCATTTTGTCCCACGGAGGAAGAACTATTTCCACCACTATTTCGTCCTCCGTCTTGAACTGACCCAAAAAGACGAAGTAAAACTCCCTGAAGATCCGCAAATTCTCCTGGACATGTGCTTTTTCTCTCATTATCTTCACTAGTTCCTTCTTCATCCTCCAAAGACATTCGGTCGATACTCTCAAAAACCTCTAACAAGCCCTTCTCCTGTAAACTCGCCAAGAGCTCAGGTGCATCGTGCCTTAAAACTTCTTCCATGGACTTTTTCTTCCCTACTTTCTTCCCCCTCTTCTTTCTCCTCCTACCAGAATCAGCTTCAGGGTTTTGCTGACAGGAATCTGACTCTAGTGTTACTTTTTTCACTGCATCACTACTTCCCATTACCTCCTCAACTCGTGGACCATTTCCATGCACCGATTTTCCCAAATTCTGTTTGCTTTTCTGAGCCATGCCTGTTTTTGTACCTGGTTTCGTTTTGTCTTTACCACGAGGGTTTCTAACTGGAACTTTTTCCACACCTAAAGCAAGAACGTATTCAGACCTATTTAATATTGTCGCATGATTCTCTGCGATTAGCGGTTCAACATCCGGCTCTAATGTAACTTTTCCGTCTAAAAGTGAAGTTGTATCAGGGACTTCCTGTGTTTGTCGTGGCGTGTTCATAATTCTGGACTCGTTATTGGTTTCTTTAGCAACATCTACATGAGGAGAAGAGGGAGCCACTTCTCTCTGTTTATGAGATCTCTCCTCCTCCATATCTGGAGGCTCCAATTTCACTGAAACTCCTTTTAGATTATGAGCTTCAAGATGTTGATGATCTGGAGGACCCGGTTGTGTTTGCTTACGTCGTCGATTCAAAAGCTGTTGTATTTTTGACTCACCCTCGTCCAATTGCTTCTCTTTTGCTTCAAAAGCTTGTAACCTTTCGGCAAAGTTCTTCTCCTTAATCCGCAAAGACTTCTCTTCAACTTTGAGCTCCCTCTCTTTCCTCTGACACACTGCGAGCTGTGTGCTTAATGCATACATTAAGCAGGAGTAGATAGTCAGTATTCAAAAAAAAAAAAAAAAAACAAAGAAGACACAATGCCTATTGCTGGTGAAAAGTAAAGTCACTCTGGATACAAATCCATCATTTCTGTAGGCAGACAACATTTGAAGGCTAAATAATAATACACACCTTTGTATTCAATATAGACCAACACTTGCTTAACATTAAATTTAGTGTAGATAGTTTGAAAATATCTTACGAATTTGTTTATAAATGGTGTGTACATATGCCGTACAGTTTTTGAAAATAAGACTCTCATGGATTTGTCAGATATGGATGAATCAGATTAACTGCCAGCTGTTTATTTTCTTGTTTATTTCATTTTATTTTATTTTATTTTTTCCACCGACTCCCCATGCAAGCATTTTGATTATCTGAGACTTAAACCGAAACCAAATCCAAACTCTACAACATGAGTGCTGACAAAAATGACAGCATGGAAGTGTATAATATAACCTCATTTTCCGAGCACTAAAACTAGGTGGAGGACAAAGCAATTTATGGCCAACATCTTAAGTTTTACATCAATTATTCGGTGCTAAAATTGCAGCCACCGAATACTAGCTCAAAGAACTGACGTTTCCACTTTATTTGCCGTTTGTACTAATTAATAACTAAGGGTATGGGGAAAAAAAAAATTATATGCCCAGTCAACACTAGAAACGTGTGAAGATTAGAGTTTACTTCAGTATTAAAATTGTGATGATACCGAGCAAGTACCAATGAAGAAGTAAAAAAGCATAAACAAGAAATTTGTATTTTTATAGCATAACATAAAGTTTGGAAACATAGGCCACAGAATCATGCCTAGGACCGACCAGTAGAGGACCTAAAATTTCAAAATTTTCTGTAGTTTAATAATATACCAAATCATACACATCTGAGACTTCAGTACCATAGGTGCAATTTGCCGCTAATGGCTGGAGAAAACATGTGCATTTAGTTTTGGAGTACCTGAATAGAAATTTCGGCGATTGCTTTCTCAGCCTCACTTTTTAGGAGCTCAACTTCAGCTACCTGCATCCGAATACAGGTCGAGATACTTCACATTATGTTGTCTTCTTTAAAAGTTCCTTTGGTTTTAAATTTGCTCACTGTGTACTTGCGTTAATATCCTCCAAGCTTCCGTTTACATGGTACAAGGATATGATGTCATATATACTAGAGAGTGAAACGTCTTCGAAATGATAAAGAAAGGCCAATTTCCAGTCTGAATAACTCGTCAAACAACCTTGCGCAAATGAAACATAATAGCTCGTGAAACACGTGCGGAAATGCTAGATTTATGTTTTACATGAAATTATTTACAATGTGATACCAAGCACCTTCAGTGCACTACAGGCACATTCCTTAGACATGATTGAGAAATGCAACAAATCTATGACTTATTTATTTATAATTACCTTAGCAAGAGCATTGGCTTCCTTCCTGGAAGCTTCCTCAAGCATCCAACTGGAATGCTGAAGAGCAGCATTTACCTCTATTCTTTCCTTCTTTAACGTCTCAGACACCTTTTTAAGGTTCATCTCTAGGTCCTTGACTGCCCTGCACATAAACTTTACTCAATGTCCAATCAAATACTGCCTATTAACAAAAAAATGGACAGGTGAAGTCCCATGAATGCCCACTTTATGAGTGTACAATAATGAACGAGATTAGACTATTTGCACATAAAAAAAAAACATGGTAAAAAAAAAAAAAAAACAAATAAAAAAAAACAAAAAAAAAAACAAAAAAAAAAAACAAAAACAATAATAATAATAATAACATGAAAAAAGAGTAAGTAAGAAAGTAAGGTCACCATGTTAACAAAAGAAAAAAGATTTCAGAAAAAGTATATTAACTGCCTTTTTTCTTGTCTGGCAATGCAAGTGAAGATAATTCATGTGTCAACTTTAAGCAGCGAAAGTCGTCTGAGACAATCCATACACAAGAGCATGCTGCATGGAGATGATGCCAAAAAAATTGTGAGAAAACTGACAAACGAGCAATTATAACTGAGAATATGATCAAACCTGATCCGCTTCATAATTCCTTCTTGTAGTTGACGCCAAACGATCTCAGAGCATTCTGCCTCTGCTCTCATAGTTTCTAAGGCTGATTCTGACATTTGAAGGTGTTCAGAAAAGGGATCTCCAGCTTCTTGATTTGTCTGCTGCCCGATTTCAGTCGGTGAAGTTGTCTTATTTCCCTTAAATTCTTCTCCTTTTCCTCGTGTATAAGGCAAATTAACTACGCTTCTACGAGTAGGTTCTCCCTCCATTTGCTGCATATTCTTTTCAGCTAACATGTTTCCATTTGCAGACTTTAGGTTGCTAATATCCTGAGGTACTAACTTCTTTTTATCCAGGCTTCCAACGTTTGCCGTCATTTGGGGTTCCATGTAAATTTGACCGTTGATCGGCATACTCGGTCCTCTTACCATGGGTCTATCAGAAGGAGATTTGTCCCTATGACTCTCCTCTTTGGTCTCTTCTTCTCTTTCTTCAGGTCTATCGGACGGAGATTTGTGCCAATCACTCCTCTCTTTGGTAGCTCTCTCCCTTTGATTACATGACTTAGAACCTTCCGGAGTAAAATTGACATTAGCAGTAGGGTTTTTGGACGCTTCTGACGACATTTTGCCATCCAGCTGTGTCTGAGGTTGGCTTCCACTGATCTCTTGAGAAATTTTGGGAGAGAATGTAGGAGGATTTATTGAAAAGCTTGGACTCGGAATTTCTGCAACGGATATTTTCGACAATGAAGTTGGAGAGGGATGAAGATATGTACATTTTGCAGCACGTGAACATCTATGTAAGCGCTCCCATTCCCAGCAAATCTTAACTTGCTTCTTACTTGAAGGCTCTCTTTCTTCCAATGGTTTTACGGTGTTGGAAGATTGTAAATGGTCATCGGGAGCCATGGATTTTTGTAGAGACGGATGCAAATATCGGCAAGAACTGCCGTTTGTGCAAGTCCCTTGTCTCTCCCAATCCCGGCAAATAGTGTAGCTGGAAGAAGATGCCTTTCTTTTAAAAGAAAGCTCTCTTTCTTCCGACGACATTCTTTTTTCTGCAGGCTGCCGACCTTCAGCCATAAGTTGCTGATCAAGTTCCTGTGGCAAAGTATGGGAGAACCGACAGGAGGTGCCACGTGGACAGGTCCCATACCTAAACCAATCACGGCAAACTGAGGAGCTTGATGAATGACGCATTGTGTTAAGGAAAGAAAAACGATCGCAAAAACTTTAATGACACGACTGCATTTTTCTAATGAAGAGAAATTATTTATGCAGAAACAAAGGAGAGAGGAAGCCATTGCAGTATTGCACAGCATTTGTACGGACAACCGCGCGTAAGGAATTTTAACCCTTCTGGATAACAATTAGCCCGGTTTGAATCGGTTCAGTTCGGCGCCAGTTTGACCCGAACTGAGCAAACCAATCGGTGTAAAGCCGGTTTAGGGTTTTCTAACCAAGCCGAACCGTTGGATTTTTCCGAGGCGAACTCGTAAAGACCATCGAACCGTTAAAATCTATAGATGAATGTAAACAGTGGGTGCGTGGGTCTTGTGCGCGGTTAGATAAACTGCGTTTGTACTTTTAAAAAATACGAGCTTTTTCAAACTTTTGGATTCTTTGCGGAACATCTGAAGATAAATTATTAATTAAGGTGTGGCTGAGTTCGATAAGTTCAATGTTGTTCTATGTTAAAAGTTCAAAATCCTGAAAAGTGAAAAACATAAAATTGGCAAGCCTGCAATTTTATTGGAGAATGATGTATCGACTGCTTTCATATTTTATATCTACCTTTGCATTGAGGGGGACAAAGAATTGACAGCCCGTTTTAATTGCAAAACAGTGGACAGGTACAAGTGAAAACGAATTTTGGAGTGGTAGACGCTTAGGTCGACATTGTACGTATTGCATAGGTACGAGAGGGGGGCCACGTGGATCTCTCACAATGCGCGAAACCAACCTCGCAGGTTCACAGAGCCCGAAAAACGCAAGATTCAGATTCGACTCGAAGGGCGATCGGAATTCCACGTGGCATGACATTGACATCTAATATACACAAACGTACACGCATCGCCGATAGGACGAGCCGCACCAACATTCTGTGCCTATTACGACATTCAGTTAAACTGTACGCTACTGTGCTTGTGTAATTTGGTCGTTAAAAAGTCGGTGAGACCTCTTGTCGACGTTGCGCGTACGTCATGTACGCATCATGTAGACGCGTCACTTGTTATACAGACATGACGACTCCTCGCTATCTTCGCGCGAATCTTTTCGATTGCATGTCACTTTTTGTCCCCTCCCCGAGGACGGGGTAGATATGAGATATGACCGGCGGCAGGTATATCAGTTCCCAGTTTTTTTGACGAAAAATGTTTTAATAGAACGTACTTCGTTGTCGGGACGCTCATAGTTAAGCGTCCCGCTAAAAAAGCTAAACGTTTTTTTAGGACTTTCCTAAAAGTTAGTATAAACTACAGTACAGCGTAACATATCGTAATTTGTTAGCATAAAATTTCCATTAGATTTAGGGAATTGCTAATCGCAGAGACGATATTTGCTGCGCGCAGATAGTTGTCAGAAATTGTACATTTGAAGTACAATTTCGTACAGGCTACGTACCTTTAATTTCAGATCTGACGGTCAATCCGTCGAACAACCTCGACTTGTCCCGTAGTTTTTCCGTTCAGTTTTTTGCGATTTTTTCAGAAATCACCAACTATTCGTATAAATCGGGATAAAAGGAAAAAATTGTACGAACAACTAAGGCTGCGGTACTATAGTTTTTTAACTATAAAGCATTCTTTCAAATTTGTCAACGTTTATGTGCTTCGTTGTCCGTAATAAATCACGGTTAAACAGAGACGGAACAGATTCTTATACGTGGCATGCCACACTATATAAAGTAAATAATATAATACAGTATGTTATAAAGTACTATTATATGCATACTATATATTTATAAGTTATCGCCGATATGGAATTTGTTAGTCTCAGGCTAATATATTGGAACCTCGAACCGTTTGATAAACGATAACTATCGGTATTGGTGTTATTGTGATAATTTTTTTAACAATACACAACACTACTAAATAGGCTGTCGTCGCGAAGTAGAATAAAGGTTTACCCTAATTATGAAAAAGGGTCCGACTCTATTAAAAAGCGCGATAGTAAACCATATGAGTTCATAAGAACAAAAAGAAGTAGCATTGCTAAAATTGAAAAAAACCACATGACGAGGGAATAAACAAACCCTTAATTACAATGACCACGTAAACAATTGGGGTTGACAGTTACGGCGTCAAAGTCACACATCACACTGTTGGGTTGTTTTACGAGAAAATTTCATAACTTTCGACATACACGCATGTCCAGTGTCCACACAGTTCACCATGCCAATGTCATTCGAACAAATGTGAACACGTCTTTTGCCAACCTCATTTTGTCGTTTTTCCCCATATAACATTTACATGCGCGCGCGACAACGTAATTTTTTTTATTTACTTTTTTACTTAAAAAAAATCAAAATAGTACGGATCTGACAGTTTGTACACTGCACTATTTAAAAAGGCACTATATTACAGTTATGAACCCTATTAAGTGGGGTACCTCAAATAACGTTCATATGCATTTAGAATGATTAATTCTAAGTTGGGAATTTGGCTAAAACCGGGTACCCCAATTAGAGTCATGAACGCCCATAGCGATTCACGGTGTAGCTATTAGTGTTGATGCTTTTGTTGTTACGTAAAACATATGTTCACCGTACACAATTGTCCGATTTTCAATTTGAGACTGCAAATCGAAAGCGGGGAATCTTGCCTTTCAATTGCAACCGTCAGATCCACAATTTGACATGTGTGTATGGTTAAAATATGGTTTAAGTCATTAAGTGGCTAAAAAACATTTACACTAACAACGTTACATGGTGTACTGTACTGTACTGTTGCACAGTGTACTGTACACCGCGAATCGTAATTAGAGTAAATAACGCTAATTTGGTCGCCTTAAATTTCGACTCTATCACGTTAAATAGAGTAAATGATTCTAAATTTTTCATTATACTATTTAAGGTAAGGTTTAATTAGCGTTTTATTAGTCTAATGTAAGTTCGTTTTAGATAGTGTGGAGAACGGACGATGTCTGAACGTGCAAAATTGTACTTCTATAAGTAAAAATGTACAAATAATGATTTAATACAGGCCGTTATCATGTAACTTCGTTTTAACAAACCGCGTAGTGCAAACGTCATAGTGACGATAAACTGTACGTTTGGTCAAATTTTGTACGAATACCTTATTTACAGTAAAGAGATTAGCGTGCTAAATTAGAGTACTTAAATAAATTAGGGTGAAGTTCCATTAGACAAAAAGAAGTGAGGTTGTTTACAAAAATTCGAACCTCTCCGTACTATGCCGTACCTCTTATTTTGTTTTTTTTTTGTAAAGCAACATTACAGAGAATCTTGACAATATTCTCCAAAAGTCTGGGAGTTAAGAATGACCGTTGGATATTTTTTTGCGAAACATTCGCTTTGAAAGTTTATGTGAATGGTGATGTGCCTCGCGAGGTACATCACCAATTACAAAAAAATTTGAGCAGCGACACGCTGGATAATGAGCATACCTTCGAGATGGCAACCAACGGAAATCAAAATAATTTTGCATACGATATACGCATTCAAAAATCCAAAAAAATTACAAACAAAATGTCGTAACGCACTTTCGTCATGCTATTTCTGTGAGAGCCCATTCGTCACACTATTTCTGGCAACGCTCATTCGTCACGCGAAAAAACAAAACCCTAAAAAAATGAGGTGGTATCGGACAAGGCGTATAGATGTTGTGTTGCACGATGACCTGATACGGACGTACATGGTAAGCAAATGAAGATTTTTGGTCGGTGTAAAAATCATTGACGATTTTCAATATCCGATCTTAGCTCACGTGCTACCACTCAGTTGCGAACACGTGGATTACAAACTCTGCGCAATGGAACTTTGTTCAAATTGTAGCATTCTGTAATGTTGGCCGTAACTTCGTTCAAATTGTAGCATTATGTAATGTTGGCCGTACAATTACAGAATGGCTTAATGGAACTTCATCCTTATAGCAAATTCCTTTTTGAAGAAGGTCTTTCACACGAATTAGAGTTGATAACTCTAATTAGTTTTTCTTTTTATTTACTCTAATAACTAGTGTTGGGTATCGAGGACCCATTGCCGATATTCGATACATATCGAATTTCAGGTACCTGATATTCGATATATCGCTTCGATATATCGAATTTCAAATTATCGCGATATATCGCCGATATATCGTATCGACGATATATCGAGGCTTCTTTAAAAAAAAAAAAAAATCCCAGTCAATTCTCTGAAGAAGAGAAGGACAGGTGTGAAAGTGGTGGAGGATGTTATTTTTTTTTTTCACGGAGACTGTGAACCGAAAACTGTGAATCGGAAATTGTTAATTGATTAATTGAGAACGAGATTTTGAGAAACGAGAAAACAAAGTGGTTTTGGAAACAAAAAAATGGTTGGAAACTGAAAATTGAGAGGAATTATTTTCATGTCCATAGCTATACCGTAAGCATTTGTGCTTTTGCTGCTGCAAATGATACTAGCTGCTGGCATGCTATTGCTGCTGCCAGTAGTACTAGCTGCTGGCAGTACTACTGGAGCTACCAGTAGTATTAGTGCTGCAAGTAGTACTAGCTGCTGGCAGTACTACTGCAGCCAGTAGTATTCTTGTAGTATTAGTGTTGTGCTGGCAGTAGTACTGCAGCTGCCAGTAGTATTAGTGCTGCAGCTGCCAGTAGTATAGTATTAGTGCTGCCAATAGTACTACTAGCTGCTGGCAGGACTATTGCAGCTTTCCATAAAACTGTATTTGTGAACCGAAACAAAATGTGGCAGGATCGATGCAGGATCGGCCGTACAAAAAGTCCTGCTGCTTCGCCGTACGTATTGAATATTTCTGGTGACGCGAATCGCGTCGCTCTTCGCCAACATTTAACCAAAGCGTCAGACGTCCAATTCACTCGAAACAATAAGTACCGAAAGTACTGTACTGAAACGTACACAAAATAAAGTACTAACGAAACAATACTGAACCGAACCAAAACATTAACCGGCGCGATTTCGGCAGACGCCGATTTGTCCAATATCTTAACAACGCCCCTCATATTGGGAGAATCGTTAAACCACAAGTGACACCAAAATATCCAGCATTCATACGTGCGCTGGAGTTCGCACTAAACAACAAAGCAGCACGACACAACATATCGAATCAATCAACTAAGGTTAAGGTTCCATTAGGGGAAAAATGCCGTTGTCTACTGAAATCCGTACTCTTTCGTACATTACCGTACCAAAAAAATAAAATGTCAGAAAAACAAGCCTACAATATGAGGGATTTGATTCTCCACGTTTATGGGCGTAAACGTGGACCGTCGGATGCATAATAGGATACTCCATCGTTTGACACTTTCAGTTCACAATAAGTGACCCGGAGTAGGTCAATTTTTAGCGCCTAAACGAATAACATCGTGCCTCGTTGAAAAGTGAACAAATATCCACGACGACCGCGCGACCAAGTGGGTACACGTCGCATATGACATATGCCTTCCGCCAGGGAGGATGCGAGGCCACCGGAAGACGCAAAAAAATCTTTGATGGAGGATATTGTTTCACGCGATCCACTAACCATTTTGACATTTGCGTACGCATTTACAAATCTTAAGTTTTGTCCGCTCGTACAGATTTTATTCAATACGTCGTACGAGTCACTTTTTACCTTCGCTTGTACGAATACGTGGTCACAATTTGCTGCCAGAGATTCTCTGAGATTACCAGAATCGTAATATTTTATTACGTGGCCAAATCAAAGTGTGCCACGCAAAAACAAATATCGGTTACTGAACCGGCACAATGGAACGCTCGCTTCAGTAAACCAATTTTTGATGTTTACAGAGACCGCCTAATGGAACAACGCTCTGACATAGAAGACAACTTAAAATACTTCGAAACCCCATCAACATCGTCCACACAACCGCTTCTCAAAATATGCGCCAAACCCCGTCATAATGAAAAGCGACAAATGGCGTAATAAACTCCATTAGCGACCGCCCCCTCATAACCATGGTACGTACACATTGCCAAACAGTTAACCGCTAAACGGGTTCAGTCGCCCCTCCAGTAAACTGCAGACATTAATAATCGGCATATATCCTGTAGCAATCGAACAGTTTTGCCGTACTCCACATTCCTCTCAAATTCTGACAACCGACATTTCAACTTCGTGACGTCACATTCTCCTCTCCATACGAATAACTTCCATCAATATCAATTAACGTGTGCGCATACGAAATTGCGAACACAGACGGAAATTATTTCTCCCTCTTCATTTGTCATTCGCCTCTCTTCACTGTTCACTTCAATTTTTTTTTTTTTGTTAAACATAGAGGATGTCGCATCTGATCTCCATTCCTTCGACCTTCTCCTTCAACGTACGACTGCAGGTCATCAGCCGCATTTTTTTTCACGTCATAATTTTTTTAAGCGAGGAAGTCAATCTCCTCCGCTTCAAAGGAGAATGACATCCTGAATTTTCCTCTCCAATATACTTCACAGATTCGTCCATCGAAATGTTAGACTTTGGTCGTTTCCAACACAGTTTGCTGTACATGGAGTCCGTCACAAATCCTTCTCCAATCACAGCGCCATCTTCCCGTACGATCTGGATAGAACCGTCACAATGTAAGACTACACTGCAGCCGATTATTTGAAGCATAGTTCAAAAGTAGGCGTTTTTTGGTAGGCCTTTTGTAGGCCGCCTTTAGCGGAAGTTGTGTTACGGGCTTTCCATGTGATCTTCTTAAATCGCTACTTTCATCAGCGACCGTCCGATCGTCCAAATCTAACGATAGTCCTATCGAAAGTTGTGTTATGGGCTTTTTATGTGATGTTCTTTGATGATTACTTTCATCAACGACCCTCAGATCGTCCAAATCTGTCGGTTTAAATAAAAAGTCTCTCAAAACTCACAGAAAAATATTTGTTTGTCCGATTTTTTTTTCAAATTTAGACATGACGTTTAATTCTCTATTGATCCATGTGCAACTCAACCCTGTTACTATTTTATTTCATTTTGCGGCCAATACAATATGGGTCTTAAGGCCATATTGTATGTTTTGCACACAATAGGCATATTGTATGGGCGTACGGTCACCTACTTTTGAACTATGATTTGAAGCTGCGGTATTGACAACAGATGGTATTGACAACAGATTTACTGAACCAACCGGCAAGTACAAGAAGTTCGTTAATTTAAATCCAGTAAAGAATTTTGAGCCGTCGGATTTCCAAACAGGTAAGTTTAACCGTACACTGCGAATATGGTCCACGTTAACAAATTGGCCGTTCGCAACCGTTATAATTTTAGGCGCCGCCAGTTCAATCAAGTCGACAAATAAGGTGACGTCAGTACACACGTGGTATGACGCACCCGAATCAATTATCCAATCTCGTTCAGTTACACGATCGTAAAAAGTTGACGTAGGCGAATCCAAAATCGAAAATATATCAGTAGGCGAATCCAAAATCGAAAATATATCAGTGAGAGGAGTAGACAGGTTCAGACAAGAGAAGACCTGTCCTCCTCCGTCGCCTTCAAATTTTTCGGAATCAAAGAAATGTCCATGGCCGCTGAAGCGACCACCGCCTCGTCCACCAATTCGGCCGCCGCCACGACCACCATAATTGCCACCGCGACCTCCAACGTCGTCGCTATTAGAAAAGCAATGTGGGCTGGTGTGGCCCCACTAGCTACAATAGTAGTATTGTCTGTCTTTATCCAGACAAGAGGCCGAGATATGGCCGAGCTTCTTACAACAGTAACAAGTTACATTACGAAAATCTGAATGCGGATCCTGATCTTTAGAGCTGCCATTTTCATCCTTAAAATTATTGCCTCCATGATTCCCTCTAAATTCCCTACCTCTACCGCCCCTTTTGCCACAGTGATAATTAATATCTGTGACATTGGGTGAGGTTACATTTAGCGTTCCTCTATTATCAAACTCTCTTGCAAAGTTATCTTCATCCTCTACATTTTTAAGAAAGTTGATGGCATACTCAAATGTGCAATTATCGCTTACACTTAAGATTTGCTTCAAATGAAGTAACTTTTCTGGTAAGGCATTCAAAAGTCTTGTGACCTTATCTTCGTCCATAATTATCCTACCATTATTGAGCAAATTTTTTATAATGATATTATACCTCTTTACTGCGTCATCTACGGACTCATTATGTCTAAACTTAAATTGCATGAAATCTCCGAAAATATGTTGGCCCTTATTTCGGCCACCTTTTTTAAATTGATTCTCCAGAGCTTTCCAACACTCATGGGCTATCCCGTGAGTGAGGAAGTGTTCATGAATAGTCGGCGTGCAGGATTGCATGAGTCCGGCGATTGCTGCCAAGTCTTTTCGTTTCCATTTTCCTCAAGCAATTCGGTCAAAATCTGGGCGCTCCTCCTCTCCAGTTACCACCTTCCAAAGATGACGCAACACCAATTGGGTCTTGATGTATTTTTTCCACGTTGCATAATTGGTGCCGTTGAATATCACTGATTTCCCCAGCATAGAATATGAATTTTCTTGCTCGACTCCTTCTTCCAAGTCTGAGTCATTGTCGACAATAGCTTTCTCCATTTTGTTCACATCAGCTGGATTTCCTCCATTACAATAGCCGTCATTTGGATCACCTCGGCTCACATTCAGGATCCTTCGATTAAGGTCTAAAAATCGTTGATCCATAAGGGTGAGGAGTCTATCGAAAAGTGAACTTAATTGTCCCTCCGTAACACCGGCTCCTCCACCTTTCTTTTAAATCGGTGGATCCGAGGGATGAGGATCCACAACTCCGAAACTAGCTTCAACCGTTTCTTTGGGAGGATCAGATTGATCATCCCAAGTCTTCAAAGGAGGAAAGGATGACGATGGCGTAAAGGGGGAAGCCTTGTTCGTGTTTTTCCCCATCGCAACCACACTCGCCACTGTGCACTAATAACACTCCGATACCAATTGATGAAAAGATAAATAAAACACCAGCAGATACACCACAGCGGGAGCAAGACAAGATAAAGAAAAATAAAGAAAAGATAACAAAGAGAACCGACAAAAGTCATATATTTCACCGGAGGCTTTTTCCCCTCCAAAATACAAACACAAATTACTCCATTGATCACTTCCGATGTAATTCACCCACTCCCACTTACCCACTAAATACCCTCTACATAAACAAAGAACAAGTACCACTAGAAACAATACTAACCAAACTCCCTCTACCAAAGATGACCAGATACACGCGAAGGTGCGCCGACCATAGCCTACAGCTCCTGAGCTAACTCGAGCTACCCTTCCCTTCCAGAAAACCCGTGAACCGAAACAAAATGTGGCAGGATCGATGAAGGATCGGTTGTACAAAAAGTCCTGCTGCTTCGCCGTACGTATTGAATATTTCTGGTGACGCGAATCGCGTCGCTCTTCGCCAACATTTAACCAAAACGTCAGACGTCCAATTCACTCGAAACAATAAGTACCGAAAGTACTGTACCGAAACAAACACAAAATAAAGTACTAACGAAACAATACTGAATCGAACCAAAACATTAACCGGCGCGATTTCGGCAGACGCCGATTCGTCCAATATCCTAACAACCCCCCTCATATTGGGAGAATCGTTAAACCACAACTGACACCAAAATATCTGGAATTCATACATGCGCTGGAGTTCGCACTAAACAACAAAGCAGCACGACACAACATATCGAATCAATCAACTAACATAGAAGACAACTTAAAATACTTCGAAATCCCATCTTCCTTGTCCTCATATTTTCTTTTCCATTCCACCCATTCCCTCCCTCCTTTCCTCCTTTCCTTTCCTCTTAAACTATGGTCCTCCCTCTCCTCCTCTTCCTCCTCCCTCTTTATCTCACTTCCCTCCCTCCCTCCCATTCCCCTCCATCTCCTTCCTCCCTCCATTCCTCCATTCCTTCCCCTCCACCCTTCCCCCCCTCCCTCCCTGCTCCATTCCTTCCTCCCTCCCTCCTTCCTCCTCCCCTCCTCGGCTCCGCTTGTTTGTTTTCATGGCCTCGCTTTTCCGTTTTAAGTCCCGCCCAGTCAGTTATATGGTCTGGGATTTCTCTCCTCAAATCCATTTCACTGTCTCGTCGGATCCCTATCCATGGAAGCCGGTTCCGGTTCCTCCTCTTCTGTCTCCTCGGAGTGCGTAGGAGCTTCCGGTATGTTTCCTCTATCATGAATCTCCCCTGAATCTGCATTCACTGTTTCACTTAGGTCCCTTTTCGGGCAGAACAGAGTCCTCCTCACTCTCGTACTCAAAACTGATTCTTATTTTCTTGGTATATTTGTAGTGACATAGCAAAGCAAGATATCATTACAGTAAAACACCTAGTTGTCATGGATGAAGGGAAGTCATTTGACTCTATATCCATTGACATCCTCATCATATCACACAAAATATCGTGGTTTACCCTTAGCGTTTAGTTTCCAGTTTTTCTTATCCGTATCAAGTCTGTAAACTTGACTACCAAATACTTTCAAGTGAGAAATATCTGGTATCCCTCCAACCCATCTCTCATAAGGTGTCATTCCTTTCACAGCTAAAGTAAAGACTCTATTCTTAATGTAGTTAGCACCGTTAATGACTTTTGCCAAAAATCTTTTTCCTATCTTCTTGTCGGCCAACATACTTCATACACTATCTCATAGAGTCCGGTTCAACCTCTCAGCTACCCTATTTTTCTTTGGATTATGCGACACAGTTTTTTGATGCTGAACTCCCTCATCCCTCAAATACTCCTAAAATTGGTTAGAAGTATACTCTACTCCATTATCACACCTTATTCTCTTAATGGGGGTTCCGTGCAATTTTTCACTCCAAGCTTTATATTCTTTGAAATATATTGGTGTTCAGCCATTGTATTTAAAAAGTAGACTCTAGAATATTCGGACCACTCATCGGTTATTGTCAGCATAAAAATTTCCCTCCAACCGAAGGTACTCTTGCTGGTCCCCAGATAATAAGGTGGACTAGATCTAGTACTTTCTCACCTCTATAAGTAACGGCTTTTAGAAAGGGAAGTCTGTGAGTCTTACCTTGGGCACAACCACTACAATTATTGACAATTTCATTATCTCCAAACAGAATGCCTTCTACTACACAAAGCTTCATCATTTCCCTCAACCTATCAAAATACAAATGCCCCAACCGCTTTTGCCAAATCATCAACTTTGGAACACCATCATAGTAATCATTCTTCTTTTCATTACTTAAGTTAAGCCTAAACATTCCTTGGCTACCCTTATCTGCCGTGATGTAGACCTCATCCCCATACTTAGCTGTAAAGACTCCCTTTTAAGTGAAGGTATCAAACTCTTTGTCATCTGATACAGACATAGAGACAAGATTTTTACTCAGCTGATGAATGTAAAGTACATATGAGAAGTGAGTATAGAAGTATTACCCTCCACTAAGACTTTCAGATCTACCGAGCCCACTAGATCTGTGGTACTACTCTCCCATCCCCATACTCAATCTCAACTGTGGGAACCTTTCTTAGCTTGGTAAAAAGATGCTTGTCA
Source organism: Zygnema cylindricum (assembly GCA_037447655.1). Classification (NCBI taxonomy): domain Eukaryota; kingdom Viridiplantae; phylum Streptophyta; class Zygnematophyceae; order Zygnematales; family Zygnemataceae; genus Zygnema; species Zygnema cylindricum. The sequence goes on along the minus strand of JBBHKE010002480.1, from coordinate 12,619 downwards.
CGACACATATGCATGGATGCACTTGAGTCGATGATCCATCCTTCCTGTGGAGCTTCCTGAATGGCGCCGAGGGCACACTTTTGTTTTCGAGGAATCTCCTTCTACTGCAAATTCTCGTCAAGAAAGAGTCCCCCATCCTCTTCCTCAGAGGACTCGTCCTTGGTTTCGCCTTTCACTTTTTGTGACCACAAGCGCATTCTTCTCCCCTCCGAAATAATCCCCTCCATGGTTACCTTAGAGCCTCACTTTTGACAACTTGACACAATCCGCTATGAAGTGTCTCGGCTTTTTGCAGAATTGACAAAGGACCTTTGGGGGCCTCGGTCCTTCAACCTGATCTATTTCCCCTTTGTTTAATTTCTTCGGGTCTTTCCTCCACTGTTCCGCTCCGGCAGCTAGAGCTTGTACGCTCTTTCCTCCTCTCATAATCTCAATCGTGTTCTCTTGCACAACTATCATCTGGACCAATGTATTCCACTTCCATGAACTGTCAGTCATTTCTTGTACTGGGTACACTATGTTCCTGTACTTGTCGGGTAACTTCTGAAATTCGGTGTCATCTATTGGACTACAGAATACAGGAAGCCTCTAAATACTTTTTAACTAACCCACTTCAAGCCACAACCACTGATGCCCAAGAAGGCAAAATGATAGTTTGATTGCACCCTTGTGCAACATGGACTCCCTTGAGTCCGTAGCAAAAAAAATCACTGAAAACGACCAACCAGGCGATAAGTTACAGGGTGACAAAGATGCCAATAAATACAAACTCTCAATGAGAGAGAAGACCATCCACCAGATTTTTCTAAGTCCTAGCTCCATCTCACAACCCCTATCTACTAACTGTACAAACCAATCTGAACACAGTACCGTACAAGAAAATACTACTGCCGATGTACTTTTTTTAAGACCTTTGTACGACAAGGCCATTAAGCTGACGCGTGTCCACTTTTCGCTCGTTAAAACGTTCCTCGGAATTCTCGCGACCGACTGTTACCTCTCCACGTGGCGCTAGGTCATGCCACGTCACAAAATGCCAAAGTGACCATTCCAAGATCTCGGCGATGATGTGCGCCGTTGGATAGAATTTAGTATTTGACCTCAAACGTCGAAACAAATTTCTGATTCATTTGTTTCGTGCGGAATCATATCCGTACTGTATTTAACTCGTTCTATGTATCTATGCTTGTATTCCCATTAATCGCAATAGCTAGAGTAACACTGTTCAAATATTTATAAAACCCTATATACCTAGCAAACTTCTACGACAGACTGGTTAGAGCGAACGGCTACGCCATACTCTACCGGTCGGAGGTTCGAGTCCTGCCAGACTCAACCTTTTGTTGAGAGTGACTTAGGTCACTCTTGTACTGCACAGGTGGAGCTGAGGCAGCCATGGATCCACTATTCTCTCTCTCTCCTTTAGTGACTACAACAAATATGGGGGATGAAGAGAGATAGGTGGAGGCAGACTACCTACGCTTGTCACTTTTTGTATTTATCTAAATTAGAGCTAGAAAATACTATTAAACCTTTAGTTAATTTCATCACTCCCCTTATTTTCTAGTCTAGTTTTAATTTTTTTTCAACCCGCATTTTTCCTTACAAAAACTGGAAACTAGATGCTAAGGGAAAACCCAGATACTTTGTAGGATATGTTGAGGATGTCAAAGGATATAGAGTCTATGACTTAGCAAAGAGAGATATCATTCTGGTTAAACACCTAGTTGTCATGGATGAAGGGAAGTCATTTGACCCTTTTAAATATACCAAAAAGATAAGAATCAGATTTGAGTCTGAAAGTGAGGAGGAAATGGACATGAGTCAAACAGGAATTGCAAATTCAGGGGAGATCCAAGACACACGCAATCCACCGAAAACCTCACACATTCCTATGGACTTAGAGGAGACAGAAGGGGAGGGACCGAAACTGGCTTCCATGGATAGGGGAGCCGATGAGACAGTAAGGTGAAATCCAAGACTTCCCTCCATCCCAACTTCGGAGTTTGAGGGGGGGAGAAGGAGCAGCAAAAGGATCCTGGAAAAACAGGCGGCTTACAAGGTAACTAAGCTATATCACCCAGATGAGCCTCAGTCATACTCAGAGGCAGTAAGTAGTCCTGAGAAAGACAAATTGATTAGAGCCATAAATGATGAGATGGCCTCTATCATGGAAGTAAATACTTGGGAACTAGCTGACTACCTTCCGGATAGGAAACTGATTGGCTGTAAATGGGTGTTTAAAAAAAAGCTGAACCCAGATAATACCATTGAGAGATATAACGCTCGATTGGTTGCGAAAAGGGTTCACCCAAAAGGAGGGGATTGACTATGAGGAGACCTTTGCTCCAGTTGTTCGGTTCCCATCAGTAAGGATTCTCCTCAGTCTGGCAGCAGCGGAAGACATGGAAATACATCAGATGGACATTAAGACTGCTTTCCTCAATGGTGAGTTAGAGGAAGAAATTTTCATGAGACAACCCGAGGGGTTCGTGGAAGAAGGAGAAGAGAGCAAAGTCTGCAGGCTCATAAAGTCCTTATATGGACTAAAGCAGGCTCCCCGACAGTGGAATAAGAAACTAGATGAGTTTCTTACCAGTCTGGGATATATCCGTATCAGCTCTGACCATTCTATCTATATGTTTGAAGATGAGAATGGTGTCATTTTTATTGCAATTTATGTGGATGATCTGCTTGTGTTGAGTAAATCCTTGGAAAAGATCAATAGGCTAAAGAAAGATATTAGAAGCAGATTTGATATGAAGGATTTAGGGGAGGCAAGATATATTTTCGGGATCCAAATGGAGAGAGATAGGGGGAAGAGGATTATATGGTTTTCTCAGAAAGAAGCAATAGGTAATATGCTTGAGAAATTCTTGATGGAAAAGGCTAACAGTTGTACCAATCCCATGGACTTGAAAAAAATGAGTGATAGAAGTGTAGAAGGAGGAGTGGTGATCTTAGATGATCGGATGAGTCTAGATGAGAGAGAGTTTATGGAGTCTATCCCTTATAGACAGGTCGTAGGAAGTTTGATCTATTTTATGAACTGTACCAGGCCGAACATAGCGGCAGCAGTTGGAGTACTCATTATGAGTCTTAATGATCCTTAGAAGAGAGACAAGGAGGCAGCCAAGAGTGTCATGAGATATCTGGTGGGAACCAAAGAGTTATGGTTGCATTTGGGAGGGGAGCACACTGACATCACTACTTGGAGTGATGCCAGTTATGGGGACGCACCTATGAGAATATGCACTTCTGGGTATGTGTTGTATGTAGGGGAAGGTGCTTGCTGTTGGAGCAGTAAGCAACAAAAGGTGGTTGCTCAGTCTACTATGGAGGCTGAGTACATGGCCTCTTGTTCTGCTGTAAAAGAATTGATGTGGGTTAAGTCCTTGTTGCAAGAACTGGGGTATATGAAGAAGTGAGTGTATGAAATCTTTTGTGATAATCAAGCTGCCATTGGAATTGCAGGTAATCCAAAACATCATTTTAAAGCTAAACATATGGACATAAGATTGAGTTTTGTGAGGGAAAAAGTTGAAAATAAGATTGTGAATCTTCTATATAGATCTGATGAGGAAATGGTGGCTGATATGATGACAAAATTGTAGAATTTAATGGTTATTTTTAGTATTTTCTAGATCTAAATACAGAAATGTAGCCGAGGTAGTGTGCCTCTAACTTCTCTCTTCAGCTCCCACACTTGTCGTAGTCACTAAAGGTTGAAAAGGGAGATAGAGCCATGGCTGCCTATGCTGATTAGAGATAGAGTTAGGGTGTTAGATTCTGGTAGATTTATCAAAATAGAAATTGATAGACACAGGATTTGAACATGGTACCTGCCATCCGTCATGGTAGATGCTAGCCTTAGCTAATCAGTCTAAGATCAAGGTTGAAGATATTAGGTTTGATAGTTATGTAAATGTTAACACGTAGGCTATTTCATTTAACGGGATATTTAGTCATAGATACTATTTGTAATGTACGGCGTACGTAACATTGGAAATGGATACCGTGCATTTTGTTTCGAAGGCGAAACAAATATTGCGCAAGTATTTATGACGGCCACGATTGTAATCCGGCTTAATCGGATGGCCACGAAGCATGCCGAGATCGCGGAATAGGTATTTCGCCGTTTGCGGTCGACATCACATCAATCACCACGTGGCACAATCACATTGGATTATGACATCTCCGGGAATTCCAGGAACGAATCCAAAAATGACATGTGTCGACATGTTGGCCATGTCGTACAATGGCCGTACATAAAGTACACCGGCACGTGTACCTTTATGTACGATACACTATTATGATTGGTGCCGTACTTTAGTAGATAGATTTTTAGAGAGAGATAGGACTTAAAAAAATTTGATAGATTGGACCCTCTCTCCCAAAGAGCTTCTCTACAAAAGGTCAACTTTGACCCTTCATAACTTACTACTCAGGGGAGCAAATTCAGAGATTCTTTTTGCTATGAACTCACGAGAGTCTTGTCTTCACATGGGTGAATTTGGCTAGTGTTTTTATCTGTCAGGGTGGCAGTTATTCATGTGGAAACATAAAGGGGTCAGGGTTATCCTAGGGGCTTCAAGTGAGCTGTCTACTCTGAGGGCCAATGGAGGTCTCAAAGTTACAAAAACCTGTGCCCTCTCCTAAATTGAAATTTTGCACAGAAAAATGTGGACTAAAACTAAAAAGAAAACTAGACTAGAAAATAATGGGAGTGTTGAAATTAATAGATTTTTAGAGTATATTCTAGGTAAAAATATGTTAGTATAAAAAGGAAAAAGAAAAGGGCGGTAGCCTACCTCCACCTCCTCTCTCTAGCCCCCATACTTGTTGTAGTCACTGAAGGATAGAGAGGATGGTTGACCCATGGCTGACATAGTTCAGCAGGCAAGACTAAAAAGTGACTAATGTCACTCTCAACAAAAGGTTGAGTTCGGCAGGACTCGAACATCCGACCGGTAGAGTATGGCGTAGCCGGTAGCTCTAAACAGTCTATCGTAAAGTTTGTTAAATTACATGGGGTGTGATTTGTAAATAAAAAATACATACATGGTCTTGAAACCGATTAACTGCAATGTGAGCAAAGGAACATAGAACTAGTTAAAGTTTCGGTGCGGACGTCATTTCGCACGAAACAAATGAATCGGACATTTGTTTCGACGGTCGACATTTAATGTCGGATTTAATTCGACGTCCCATATCACTACCGAGATGGCGGAATGGTCACTTTGGCGTTTACGGACGTGGCATGACCTGGCGCCACGTGGAGGGATTACATTTGGTCGCACGAATTCCGAGGAACATATGGACGAGTGGAAAAGTGGCACGCGTCCACTCAGTGGCCTTCTCGTACACAGGCCGTACAGAATGGACAACGGCCATAGTACTTTTCAATACTTTACAGTCATTTGATTGGTCCGTACTTCAGAATATAGGGGTTGCGAGAGGGATTTAGGACTTAGGAAAATCTGGTAGGAAGTCATTTCTCTCTAAGAGAGCTTTGTATAAAATTGGCATTTTTGCCGGCTCATAACTTATCGGCTGGTTGGCCGTTTTCAATTATTCTTTTTCCTGTGGACCCAGGGGAGTCCTGGCTGCACAGGGGTGCAGTCTAATTATCAGTTTGCCTTCTTGGGCAGTAGTGATTGTGGCTTAAATTTGGTTAGTGAAAACTAACTAGAGGCTTCCTATATTCTATGGTCCAATAGAGGACACAGAATTTCATCCATGGAGTCGTCATCCTCTCCACCACCGAAAAGGAGGAGAATTGTACGGGTAGGGCAAGAGGATGTAACCCGTCTGGATAGATTGCTAATGGCGGCGGAGGTCATGGTGGAGGCAGATCGGAGGAGGGAGGTAGAAGTTGGACCACAACCTGAAGAGACAGCAAGTAGCGAGGAAGAACCGGCGAAGATAAGTGGAGGAGAGGGGTCACAAAATTCACAGGACTGCGAGTAAAACCCACTCCAAGAAGAGGATCAAGATGATGAGGAAGATCATGAGATCATGGAAGTTGAGGAGACAAAACAGGAACTAACACCCCCACCAATTGAGGAGTGTGACTTTGATCTGGAGGTGATGAGGGACCCAAATATAGCGAGCACTGTAGACGAACACTACTCGGAAAGCTCTGAAAAAATGCAGAAGCGCAGTACCCCAGCGCAGACGATGTTTTTCTCCTTTGAGGGGAACAGTAAGGCATGGACGAGAAGAGTGAAAAAGGAGAAGAAATTCCGATTACCTCTTTCCACTCTTTATCGACACTGCGCATCCGGACCTCGCTTTCAGCTGTGCGAAGCGCTTCTATTGGGATCCTTTGGAGTGGCCCGCAAAGTTGTGCACAGGAAAATCTGGAGAACCTATTTACATCCCCGCCAGCGTGCCGTCACACCCGGCTTGGAATTTCATGAGAACGAAGGACCTAGGGAATAACCATAAAGGTAATGCCCAATTAAACCCTCATGCTCTACCGTTTGTGGAAGTAGTCAAAGATCACTATCGGTACAGAATGGATGTTCCCAGGTTGCTCGGCCATTACCATCCGTGGGATGTCTGTCTCCATGACATCATCTCTTGGGCGGAGGTCACACCCGAGGTTCGAGAGCTCAAGCTAGCCCGGAAGAATGCTCTGCAGCGGGCCGAAGCAGCTAGGAAACACGTCTCTTTCAAATTAAGGAAAGTATCTCGATGGGAACTGGCCGACGAAGGGGTCGAAAGAACACAACAAATTGAGAAACCCTAAGCTCCCTAAGTCTTGGCATCCGAAGAACCTGCACCGGCAGCTATTCCGCCGCAACCCAAAATACCAGCGGTTGCGTTGAAAGAAGGGGAGGACCGAGTCTGGTAGCGGATTACTCGGAGACGTCTGGCAGCGGCGGACCATCATATTTCGCTGTTGGAGACTCGATGCGAGGAGCTTCAAAACTAGCTAGACACTTTGAGACAGGAATTTGAAGAGTACCGCGAGGAGACATACGACACTCTGTCAGCTTCGTTTTCCTTGAGTAAGTACGGTTCAGCGTGCAATTCTGTGTCCCCCATTTGGACCAAAAATTGAGGAAGCCTCTAGATAGTTTTTGACTAACCCACTTTCTACGAGAGAAACTACCACCCTACCAAATAAATAGATAATCTGACTGCACCCCTGTGCAGTTTGGACTCCCCTGAGTCCACAGCAAAAGGAATGAATGAAAACGCCCAACGAGGCGATTAATTATGGAATGGCATAGATGCCAACATTTATACAAGCTTGTTGGAGAAAGGCGCCTACCTCCTCAATCCACTAAGTCCCAAACCCTCTCATAACCCCTATCTACTGATGTGCGGAACCAATCAGAAGACTGTACAGTACAGAATGGTTCTACGGCCGATGTACTTTTTGTACGGCCTATGTACGACAAGGCCATGGAGATGACGCTTGTCTTCTCTGGACTTGTCCTCACGCTCCACGCGATTCCAGCTTCCCATTGACATATCGCCACGTGTCGCCAGGTCATGTCACATCCGAAAAACCTCCAAAGGGGACATTCCGGGATCTCGGTGATAATGTGAGCCGTCGGATCCAAATCAGCTTTAATTCCCAGCCGTTCAAAACAAATGTTCGGTACATTTGTTTCGTGCGCACTTAGTTCCCCAACTAGTTTCTATGTATCCTATTTGTAATTCCGTTAATCGGATTAGTCGTCTATATATTGTTTAAATAGCTATCGAACCCTATGTATCATAACGGACTACTACGACAGACTGGTAAGGGTTGACGGCTATGCCTCCCCCTACCGGTCGGAAGTTCAAGTTTTACCGAACTCAACCTTTTTGATTGAGAGGGATTTAGGTCACTCTTAAGCCCTGCCTATGGAGCTAAGGCAGCCATGGCTCCACCGCCCTCTCTCTCGTTCAGTGACTACAACAAGTATGGGGGCTAGAGAGAGAAGGTAAAGGCAGGCTGCCTCTGCTTTCCTTTTCCTTTTTATTTTAATTAAGACCTAGAAAATACCTCTCCTAAATCTAATGACTTTCAACAGCATATGCATACAAAAGGGGGAAAAATGCTAGACTTTTGGAATGAGCTTGCAACCCTTTTCATGGAACTGAGTGTTGGTAAGGTAGAAACTGAAAACATGAAGGTTAACTGCTTGCTCATGAAGTTACTCGATGACTATGAAAACATAGTCAACTGTGTGTAAGATTTGTCGGACTCCAGGTGGATCTGGAATTTTGTGGTAGGGATGATTCTCATCTGAGAGAATACAATAGAGATCCGGAGGGGAGTGAAGAGTGGACAAGCTTTGGCAACAGGAAGTGATTGGAGGAGCAGGGATCGTAGAAAATCAGTAGAAAACTATAGAGGAGGAGGAAAGAAAAATCAGTCTGATGAACCTAGACCGAGGGTCCCTAAGGGGTGTGTCACTTTTACAAGAAACGAGGACACTACATGGCAGAGTGTACTAAGCTAACCGTTCTCCGGTTAAAGGAGGGGCAGACTAGTGGACCCCTAAAAGGAAAGAAAAAGGCCTTTGTGACACAGTTACATGAGGCTGAATCTGAGGACGAGGACGATGAGCTCCTATTGGATGAGGAGTTGGAGCCAAAAAATGAGGTCGAAATTCCACGAAATCATAAATGTGCCTTCGGTGGATTGAAAGGTGAAGCAGGCAGTATTCTAAACTCAGGTGCCTCCATGCACATGTGTAAGGATAAACAGCAGTTCACTAAGATAAGAAAGATTCCCAACGTAGAGATAGAGTACGGGGATGGGAGGATAGTCACTATTACTCTTGTAAGATCGATAGATCTGAAAGTGTTAGTTGAAGAAAAGACATCTATAGTTATATTCTACGATGTATTGTTTATTTCAGAGCTAAACAAAAACCTCATCCCTACACCTGTATTAGATGATAAGGGTTTTGATTCTAACACTAGGAAAGGAGTCTTTGCTGCTAGTTTTGAGGAGGAAGTTTACTTCATTGCTGAAAAAGGTAGCCAAGGGATGTTTAGGCTGATTTTAAGCAATGAAAAGAATAAACTTTATTATGCTGGTGTTCATGATATAATGTTACGGCATAAGAGGCTTGGGCATGTGAATCTAGATAAGTTAAGAGAGATGAAAAAGATGGGAGTAGTGGAAGGGATTCAATTCAGTGAGAGTGAGAATCTAAATGATGGTAGTGGATGTGCTCAAGGTAAAGCACACAGGTTACCTTTCCCAAAAACTGCCACCTATAAGGGAGAAAAGATTCTAAATTTAGTACACACAGATATTTGGGTACCGACCAAAGTACCATCACCTGGGGGGAAGAGATTTATGATGACTATCACCAATGATTAGTCTCGGTATTCCAAGGTGTATTTTTTGAAAAATAAGTCTGAGGCGGATGAATGCTTTAGACAATATAAGGCATGGAGTGAAAAAGTCCATGAAACCCTAATCAAAAGAGTAAGGAGTGATAATGGTGGAGAGTATACCTCTAACTAGTTTGAGGATTTTATGAGGGAAGATGGAGTTCAACACCAAAAGATAGTTCCAGAAAACCGAGAACAAAATGGGGTAGCCAAAAGATTAAATAGGATAATAAGTGATAGTGCTGAAAGTATGTTATCGGATAAGAAGATAGGAAAAAGGTTTTGGGCCGAAACAATGAACTGTGCTAATTACTTCAAAAATAGATTTGTAACTTCAGCGGTAAAAGGCCAAACTCCTTATGAGAGATGGACCGGCCAGAAACCAGACATATCTCACATAAAGTTTTCGACAGTCAAGTGTTCAGTCTAGACACAGATCGGTCTAATTGGATGCTAGATCTGGAAAGAAAATTGGGGGTACTTGTTAGGATATGATGAGAATGTAAAAGGATACAAAGTTTATGATCTAAAAAAGAAATATGTAATCCTAGTAAAACACCCAGTAGTTATGGATGAAGGAAAGTCTGTGGATCCCTTCAAGTATACAAAGTCACTAAAAAACAGATTTGAGTCAAAAAATTCCGATGACTTTGAGCTCCCTAACTATCCAGGTTTCAGAGAAGATGACATTCTTGCACGTACAAATCAGACCAAGAAGGAATCGACCGTGGAAACTCTAGTGACAACTTTACCCGAAGCGCAAGACGTGGTGGAAATTGACCCGGAATCAAGTAACAGGGGAGAAGCCAAGATTTTTCGAAAGAACCCACGAGAAACATCTATTCGGGCAATAGATTTTTAGGGAGGAAGGAGAAGTAGCAAAAGGTTATAACAAAAACATGCTAATAACAAGGTAACAAAACTCTCTCATCCGGATGAACCTCAGACTTATGGAGAGGCGATGCACTGTCCAGAAAGGAACTAGTGAAAGACAACCATCAATGAGGAGATGGCCTCAATTATGGCAGCCGATACTTGGGAGCTGGTGGATTGTCCACCTAACCGCAAACTAATCGGTTGCAAGTGGGTGTTCGAATTAAAATTGAACCCTGATAACACCATTGAGCGCTACAAGGCCAGGTTAGTGGCAAAAGGATTTACACAGAAAGAGGGAATCGAATATGAGAAAACCTTTGCCCCGGTTATCAGATTTCCCTACGTCCGCATACTTCTCAGTTTGGCAGCAGTAAAGACATCGAGGTGTACCAGATGGACATCAAGACAACCTTTTTGGATGGAGAATTGGAAGAGGGGATCTTCATTTGACAACCCGAAGGATTTGTGGAGAAGGGAGAGGAGAGTAAGGTATATGTGATATTTGTGTATTTTCTAGGTCTATATTAGATAGAAAAAGGCAAATGCTCTCAGCCTACGATTGAATTGCGGTTTAATCTCTCGACCGCGAAGCATGCCGAGATCGCGGAATAGGTTTACGGCGGCTTGCGGTTGACGTCATATCAAGTGACACGTGGCAGAATCGCATTGGATTACGGCACCTCCGGGGATTACAAGAACGAATCCAAATACGACATGTGTCGACTTGTTGGCTGTGTCGTACAATGGCCGTATAGAAAGTACATCGGCAGCTGTACATTTCTGCTGTACCTTTATGTACAACACAGTTTTATAATTGGTGCCGTAATTCAGTAGATAGAGTTTTAGAGAGAGATAGGACTTAGAAAAATTTGACAGAATGGACCCTCTCTCCCAAAGAGCTTCCATATAAAAGGTCAACTTTGACCTTGTATAACTTACTGCTCAGGGGAGCAAATTTAGAGATTTTTTTTGCTGCAGACTCAAGGGAGTCCACGCTACACAAAGATGTAGCTTGTGAAAGTGTTTTCTTGCCAAGGTGGTTGTATTTCTAAGGGAAAGTCAAAGTGGGGAATATTATCCAAAAGTCATATTCTAACTTTGCATTCTGTGGTGGAACTGAGCACACGGAAAGTCTTATTTCACAGTGGTGAAGCTATTATGGGGTTTTGATTGTCAAGGGATCAATTATTTGGGTTTTAAATAAACTTGAAGTCGGCACTATCTAGATAAGCTTCTTGTGAGTTGCCTACTCTGAGGACTAATGGAGGTCTCAGAGTTTCAGTATGCTGGCTGATCAAATCTCTTTATTGTTTGAAACAGGCGCCCCGATAGTGGAATAAGAAGCTTGATGAGTTTCTTACCAGTCTGGGATATATCTGGATCAGCTTAGATCACTCAATCTATGTTTTTCAAGATTAGGAAGGTTTTATTTTTAATGCAATTTATGTTGATGATTTGCTTGTTCTAGGTAAATCAATGGACAAAATTAATAAACCGAAAACGCATCTTAAAGGGAGATTTGAGATGAATGATATAAGGGAGGCAAAATATATTTTGGGAATTGAAGTAGAAAGAGACCGAGAAAGAAAGCTTATAAGACTAACTCAGAAAGAAACAATATGGAACATGTTGAAAAAGTTTCAGATGGATAAGGCTAATAGTAGTACAACTCGAATGGAGTTGAACAAGGGAAGTGAGGGGAGTGTGGAAGGAGGAGTCATAATCTTAGACGAGGAATAAGGCCCTGAAGAATAAAAGTTGATGCAAACTATTCCTTACAGGCAAGTAGTGGGAAGCCTAATTTATTTTATCAATTGTACCCAGCTGGATTTAGATGTAGCTGTAGGAGTACTGAGTAGAAGTCTAAATGCTCCCACTAAAAGAGATTACGAGGCATCTAAGAGGGTCTTTAGATATTTGATAGGAATTAGGGATCTATGGTTACATTTGGGTGGGGGGAATACTGATATCAATACTTAGAGTGATGCCCGTTATGGTGATGCTCCGATGAGGAGATGTACTTCTAGATATGTATTGTATGTGGGTGATTGGGCTTGTTGTTGGAGTAGCAAACAACAAAAGGTTATTGCTCAGTCCACCATGGAGGCTGAGTATATGGCCTCTAGCTCTAGTGTAAAAGAATTGATGTGGGTCAAGTTTTTTCTTCGTGAGCTTGGTCACCTTAAGAGTGCTATGCAGAACAGTAAATATGTTACGGACAAGAGATGGATTTCGGTGACTCTCTAAATTTCTCAGAAAATGAATAATAGAAACTATGCTTAAAAATCCTAGAAAAACCCTAGAAATCTTTAAGCAATGTAAGTCGGATGAATAACAACATTTATTCCTCTCTTCAAACATTGTAGGGTCCAGCAAGATATATTCTAACCGA
>JBBHKE010002478.1:0-24049 GCA_037447655.1 Zygnema cylindricum | reverse complement strand
CATACTTTGGATGTACGGCAAGTTTGTCGTCATGTGAACGCATTTTGGCGTTTTCACTTTTTCGACCTCCGGGCAAGAGAATCTAGCCCAAAAACAAACTTCATCCAAAATCACCTCGAGGGGGTGATTTTAGTTCAAGTACCGCCCCAAATAGCGAATAAAAAATGACCAACGCACGCGCCAAAAGAGTGTGAAAATTTTAGGACGAGGGAGAGTCTTCGCTATTTTTCTCCGTGCCCATCACGCGCATGTACGGAAACAAATCTGCACGCATCTCGGACCTCCACTTTCATTCATGGGGTCCTTTGCAAAATTTTGCGACGTCGTCGCCTCTCCCCTCTCCCTCTCACACCATCGCTTTTATCTCACACTTTCCAGAATGAGAGACGACAATAATGGTATAAAATGAAAGATCGTTTAAAAATATTAATTTTGACAGTTTTTAGGTTTTTTTTTAATGGCAAGTCGAGCGAATAAATTAGAAAAAACGAAATCGGAAAATCATGGCGGAAAGTTATTAAATCAGTGACGTCGACGTTTTCACAAGTGAGCGTGATGTCACCATGTCACCAAACCCTAAACATCTACGATTTCACAAAACTTTAGACGTCTACAACTGTCGCTATTTTTGTTGGCGTCACTAATCGTCAAAAGTTTCGTAGTCTTCTTCAATCGTCAAAAGTTGTACTTACATCTACAACCGTCACATTTCAAAGTTCCGATTTCATTTTCGCACATAGGGACGCTCTTCAAAGTAGTACGGAGAATCTTCACTACAATCCAAAATACTTCATCAAAGTACCGATTACATGGGGATGTACCCTTAATCTCATTGCGGGATTTGCTTAAACAAAATCGACGAAGAAAGAAAACAAGTCGACGCCAGATTTTGGGGAAACGTTTCGAGCATTGCAGTACCGTACCGTACCGTAAGATCGAAATCGGATTCGGTACATAATTAATGGAAACACTGTCGCAGGCACGATCTTGCTCCGCTCAAACCATAGTTCAAAAGTAGGCGTTTTTATGGTAGGCCTTTGGTCGGCGCCTTTATCGTAAGTTGTCTTATGGGTTTATCATGTAATCTTCTTAGATCGCTACTTTGATCAGCGACTGTCCAATCGTCCGAATCTGACGGTGTAAATAAATTTTTTTGGTCCAAATGTTTTAATTGGTCCAAATTTTGGTCCGAATGTTTTAATTGGTCGAAATAGGTCCGGATACAATATGTGTCTGAAGGTCATATTGTATGTTTTGCATACAATAGGCATAGTGTATGGGCCTACTTTCACCTACTTTTGAACTATAGCTCAAACGCTTAGGGGGACGTTCTAATGCCCTGCAATTTAGGGTGGCGGTCCATCAGACGAAATGTGAGGTTGTTTATAGAAATTCGGACCTATCCGTACTACGCCGTACCTCTTATTTTGATTTTATAGACAAACACCATTACAGAGAATCTTGCCAATATTCTCCAAAGGTCTGAGAGGTAACAATGACCGTTGGATGTTTTTTCGCGAAGCACTCGCTTCGAAAGGTTTTGTACAGAAAAATTTGAGCCGCGACACATTGAATAATGAATGTACGTGTCACACCGGCAACCAACGGAAATCAAAAAATTTCGCACATGATATATGCATTCAAAAATTCAACGGAAATCACGAAAGTAATCTCGTAACGAGCTTTCGTCACGCTATTTTTGTTACCGACCATTCGTCACACTATTTGTGGAAGCGCTCATTCGTCACGCGAAAAAAGCAAAAACCCTAAAAAAGTGAATTGGCATCTGACAAGCGTTTGGAAATAGTACAAAATTTGTGTGGTACTCTGCCCTGGTTCCGCACGTACATGGTATGCAAATGACGATTTCGACTTGAAGTTGGTCAATGTAAAAAATATTTGATGATTCTCAACATACGATCTTATCTTACGCGGTACCACTCATTTCTGAGCACGTGGATCACAGACTCTGCGTGACAGAACATCGTTCAAAGTGTAGCATTCTGTAACGCCACCAGTACGATTACAAAATTTCTTGACAGATCGCCACCTTCAGCGTCGAATATTTATCGTGTAGAGAGGATTTTCTTTACATTTTAGATGTCTCAATAAAATTCATATGCGATTTAGTAATGCATGAAACGCTATTAGTGTAGAGAAATTGCTAATGTAAAAAACAAATATTGTTATATCAATTATATTTAGTTTCAAACACCAACAAAACATTAATAACGCTAATCTATGCATGTTGCACTAATTTGAGTACACATTCCCATAGTGTGGCAACTGCAGTTACATATTAGTGTTGATAACACTATGTCCGTGCCTTTACCGGTTTTTTGAACTAAAATAGAATCAATAAGGGTGCAGATCCAGAAGACGAAAAGTGAGGTTGTTTACAACATTGTTCAAAAATAGGTGAAAGTAGGCCCATACAATATGTTTATTGTATGTAAAACATGCAATATGACCTTAAGACCCATATTGTATGTAACAACAATAGTGGATTGAACTTGTTCGTAAATGGGTATTTAAGTGTGACAAATATATAGAGTTTTAACTTTGGTAGACGTCCGCGAAAGAATCGCACGATTTGGAGTTGTATTTTATAAGATATAGCGATTCGTGTATTTAGGCAACATCCCGAGGTCAAAATAACGAGTGGGTGTTCATTGGAATGGGGTATGGGTCAAACTAGCTGCAGAATTTTAGGAGCACGTTTAAAAGTACCGAGTGAATCAATAGTTCGTGTGGTAAGCACGATGGCTCGTTTCGTACAATGTTTAATACGCAACGTCACTTTCACTTTATGGAATTTCGTTGGTAGTTTCGCGTGTGAAATTTGCGATGCATGTTGTTGCGAAGTCGCGTTTTGTTTGGCGCACATTTTTGCACGTAAATGTTACGTAGTCAAATGTAGCGTTTGACTGGTTTGTAAATACTACGAAGTTAGTAAGAGATTTCGCACGCTTTTGCATTGGTCATTTTGAGTCCTAGGTGATCAATGATTGGCCCACGTGAAGCCTATTCAAGGGAGCATTGACTCTGGCTTGGCTAGTCCAAGGCAATGATGGATAAATAGTGAAGTCTAACAAGAGAGTAAACATCTTTTCCTTTTGAAAATTTGTGGAAATTCTAACCGATTTTGGTCTTGAGCAAAGAATACCAAATTGGAACAATGGCATTTTTGCACTGAAATCTCTTACAAACTAAGTAGTGTTTTAGTAGTTAAGAGATAAAATATTAAAGTGTAAAAAGCAGTGGAAAATACTTTAAAAAGAAGGGTTGAGCCACGAGGGGAAAAGACCAAGCTAATGTTACGTGGACAGAAGCTTCTTCTAATTACAAGTTTACCCTTACGTGAGTGATGTCCAATGTGAATGTGTATTTTCCAATGTGTGGAATGTGTGGTTGAAATTGGTTGTAGTAATGTGATTTTTTCAGAGGAAGGGGATTCTGTTATGTTTGGTATCAAAACTTTAGTTAGAAACCAGGGAAAAGCTTGCTCACCCGAAAATCGAATGTCGTGACCAGTGAGGGTGCTCTTACTTGTGTCGGTGGAACCACAATGTGAAGTGGTAGGGGATTAGAGGGTAACTAAGTGACCATACTGCCAGCGGCCGTTGGTTAGATGTGGGGCGTGCTTAGGTCACAAGAACTAAGGAGGGGTGGGCAGTGTAGCCACCGCTGAATCTCACTCCAATTACCTAGAGGCCAAACAAACTTGCCTTCATCTAGCGATGATTCATGTATAGAGGGAGGGCTTCAAGCAATAAAGGGTGAGGATGTGAAGATAAGAGAGTAAAAGATCCTAATGTAGTGGGAAACGGGAAATTTGCTAATGGAGGAGAAGGAAAATGGAGCACTTTACTTCTTTAAGAGCAAAAGAGTCCACAAATGACTCAAAACTTTTCATACCCTAAATTGTTACTTTTGGTTGCTATTAATTTTGCTATTGCAAAATTTGTGGTTAAATTTTACCTTTGAGAACTTCCAATTTTGTTATTACAAAATTTGTGGGGAATTTTTTTTACCTTTCTATTTTAATGTTTGGTAAAATTGAATTTTCACTAACTTACTTTTAATGTTTATTTGATTTCTCAGATTTTGATATCTTTCAAAAGATTTGTTAAGGAAAAGAACTCTTGGATTGGATAAATCTGATGAATTATAATTTGCTGCAAACTCTTTTGGATAATTATACTCTAGCTTCCTTATTGCTTGATTTCATTGTGTGATAATGGCAAATTTTGCATGGAAACGTGAAATAGAAAATGCTTTGAATGTTTTGAAAAAACGTACTGTGAAATTTGTCAAAAGATCTAGTTATCATGCTGCTGTTGTGGATGAAACAATTTTTGAATTGATGAGTGAATTGAAAGATGTTAAGGAAAATATGAATGTTTCAAAGCAGAAATTTTATGAGCAAATTAATTTAATTCACACAAAGTATGATCTTAGTGAACAAAAGGTTGAGAGTAGTAAGACAAATGCCAGTTTTAGGGATGATGATCACGTTAGATCTAAGAATATAAGAGATATGAAATTGTCTATTAGTGAGGCACCATCCTTTAATAGTATGAAGATTGATGAGTTAGATGCTTCAATTTTTCATATAGAGTATTATTTGGAATCTAGAAATTATGATCGTAATTATTTGAAAGAAATACATGATAAGTCATTGGAATTAGAGGATCAGTTGGGGTTTAATGGGGAAACTCGATCACACCGAGTAATTTGAATGAAGTATCAGAGTGGGATGAGGAGGAATTTGTGGAAGAGGGTCTGAATGCGGGTCTCGTGAATAGGCATAACATCTTCAGGGGTAATCAGAGAGGTGGACAGAGTGTTAATCGAAGAAACAAATTTCACAAATGACGGGGATACATAAAGAGTCCTAAACCAAGTATTAATGCTCAGAAACCCAATCTTAGCATTCCCACATGCACTATCTGTCAAAAAATAGGTCATAGGGCATTTGAGTGTGCAAATTGAAAAAAAAAATTGTTATAACTGTGGAGAGGAGGGTATTTCAATAGAGAGTGCACAAAACCGAAAAAGAAAGTCACATGTTTTAAATGCGGAGGTCCAGATCGTTACGCTAAGGACTGTACAGATAACGGATCTCTTATAATAGTTGATGTCAATGAAGGTCTTCAGAAAGATATTGAATTATACCTAGCTGAGAAGGAAGCCCAGGAGTCGGGAAATAGAAAGGACTAGGTGAAAGTCCTCAGTTGAGTCGACCAGATCCAGAGGTTAAGGGGTTACCTCTGGAGGGCAAGCTAATGAATGCAAAAGCTAGGATGGCTGAATTCATTATCATGCTAACTAGACTCCATAGTTTTAAAAAGCTAGGATGGCTGAATTCATTATCATGCTAACTAGACTCCATAGTTTTAAAAATCCTTCAGACCTATGTTAGGACAGTTAAGCAACGATGACACCAAACACAGTTTGATCAGATTCGAGTCTTTGGTGGAAGGGAAACCATTGAGAGATATGGTAGATTTAGGCGTTACACATAATTTTGTTTACATAAGTTTATAGAGGAAAATAAAATTTCTACAGTCATAAAGGAACAACCTTTGCATGTTCAGGTGGCAAATGGTAATAAGTCCACATTATATCTACAAAATGACACAATAGAAGTTGATATCCAAGGTCATAAAATGAAAGTTGTATGTGAAATAATGAATTTGGTTAGTGAGGAGCTAATACTAGGAAAACCTTGGTTATCATAATATAACCCTCAATTTAATTGGAAGTTAACACCTTGAGAGCGAAGTTTGACAACGTCTTGAAGGTTTTCCAAGCATTACCTTCGAAGAAATTGCATAAAAATCATATAAATAACATATCCAAATTGGGAGTGGAAGATTTGATTTTTGCTAAACAATTTGAAAAACATATAAAAAATAAAACAAATCATGCTTTTTTGTTATTAGTAACTGGGGTAGTTATTGATGAATGGGGGGGAGAAAACAATAACATTGATGTTTTTCCTAAATCAGACACGACTAAAAATCTTGAGTAACAAAAATCTGAATTTGTAACTGACATAAATACATCTGATGATGCTGTAAAAGATTTGATTTTTGAATTTCAAGACTTTTTCCTAAGTGATTGACCCTCAAGAAGGACACCTTCCCGAGATGTTGAACATGTTTTTAACCTGGAACGTGGATGTTATCCTTTTGTCACAGGAATTTATAAGCATATTTTCTTTGAGCATGAGCACTTAAAGAAACATATCAAAGATCTTTTGGAGATAGGACATATTCAGCCCAACAAATCAATGTATGGAGCACCAGCTGTTTTTGTCAAAAAGAAGGACGGAACATTAAGAATGTTTGTCGACTATCGTAATCAACTATCCAACACAGGAAAAAGAATTACTTGCAATTGTTCAAGCATTGGTGAAATGGCGTTGTTATTTGCATAATAAAGAATTTACATTGTGATAATAAGACACTATCCTATCTACAAATATTAAGTGATGCACAGATTATGATTGGCAGACATGTTACGTGGATGGAGAAATTGACATATTTCAAATTTAATGTCAAACATATTCATGGGAAGACAAATGTAGTCGCAGATCCTTTAAATAGATGTTTTGAAATGAGTCTGATGGTTTATGATGAATTGCTTTTAGATGCTGTTAGAAATGGTTAGGATAAAGATCCTTATCTTGTTGTGATTTGCAATAATATTGTAATAATATTTCGGAAGGTAACTTTGACCCATTAAAGAGAGGCATGTCAAAAACTTTAGATTGGAGGATGGTTTACTATATTTGCTAACAGGGGATAGATTATGCATTCCTAAAGTGGGAGACTTGACAAAACAATTTTTACGGGAAGCTCATGAGCATTTAGGACATCTAGGTCGAGATATAACTCTTAGTTGGTTGCATAATAGATTCTTTAAGCTAGGGATGGCAAACGAGGTGTCAAAACATGTGGAAAGTTGTGTCCCTTGCCACAAAGTAAACCTAACAACCAAAAACCTAGGGGTCTCATAAAACCTTTGGATATCCGTGAAAGAACATGGGAGTTTGTCAGTATGGATTTTATGGGTAGATTGCTTGCTACATCTAGAAAAAATGACAATATCATGGTCGTAGTTGATAGGTTCAATAAAATGGCAATATTTATCCCTTGCAAAACTACTCATTCAGTTGTAGATATCGCAAAGTTATATTTTGACAACGTGGTTAGACATCATGGAGTTCCTCCGCCTATACTCAATGATAGAGATTCAAAATTTACCTCTGCATTTTGGAAAGAATTACAACAAAATTTATGCATTGAATTAAAAATGAGTACCTCTTATCATCCTCAAACAGATGGACAAACAGAGAGGATGAATCGTAGACTGGAGAAAATGCTTATGACTGTTTGCAGTGGAGTCCACAACACATGGGAATCTAAACTCCCATTAATCGAATTTGCATAAAATCTTTGTAAACATGCTAGTATAGGATTCTCACTTTTTGAAGTTGAATACGGATACCAACCGAGAGAAGCAATAGACTTAATAAAAGGGGACACCTTCCCGAGATGTGGAACATGTTATTAACGTGGAACGTGGATGTTATCCTTCTGTCACGGAAATTATAAGCATATTTTCTTTGAGCATACTTCGTTTGGTACGCACGATAGTTCGTTTCGTAAAATTTTTAGTACTAAACTTCACTTTCACTTTATGGAATTCCGAAGGTAGTTTCGTGTGTGAAATTTGCGACGCAAGTTTGTGCAAAATCTCGTTTTTTTTGGCGCGCACTTTTGCACGTAAATGTTACGTAGTCAAATGTAGCGTTTGATTAGTTTGTAAATCCTACATAGTTAGTTAGAGATTTCGCACTCTTTTGCATTGGTCAATATGAGTCCTTGCTCATCAATGATTGGCCTAAGTAAACCTATTCAACGGCTAGCTTTAGCTTGGCTAGTCCAGGGCGATGATGGATAAAAAGTGAAGTCTTAAAGGAGAGTAAACATCTTTTCCTTTGGAAAATCTTGTGGAAATTCTGACTAATCTTGGACTTGAGCCAAGAATACCAAATTGGAGCAATGGCAATTTTACATTAAAATCTCTTACAAACTAAGTAGTGTTTTAGTAGTTAAGAGATAAAATATTTAAGAGTGGAGAGAAATGGAAGTTAATTTAAAAAAAAGGGTTAAGCCACCAGGGCAAAAGACCAAACTAATGTAGACGAAGCTAATGTTATGTGGACAGAAGCTTTTACTAATTACAAGTTTACCCTTATGTGAGTGATGTCCAATGTGAATGTGTATTTTCCAATGTGTTGAATGTGTGGTTGAAATTGGTTGTATTAATGGGATCTTTTGAGAGGAAGGAGATCCCGTTATATTTTATGAGTGCAAAATGAAAAAAAAATAGTAAATGGTTGAGTTGCACAATGATCAATAGAGATTTAAACGTTATGTCAAAATTTTGAAAAAAATTCGGAATTTTTTTTTTTTTTGTGAGTTTTGAAAGTATTTTTTATTTAAACCGTAAGATTTAGATGATCGGACGCTCGTTGGTCAAAGTAGCGATCTAAAAAATTAAATGAAAAGCCCATAACACAACTTTCGATAAGACTATTTGTCATATTAGCGTCTGCAATTTTGAAGGCCACACTTAATGAAATCAATAGTTTTAGAGGGTATTTTCTAGGTCTAAATAGATTAAGTTAAAACGCAGGCAATCTGCCTCCACCTTCTCTCAATAGCCCCCATACTTGTTGTAGGCACCGAAGGTGAGAGAGAGTGGTGGAGCCATGGCTACCTTAGCTACAAAGGTAGGACTAGTGACATAAATCACTCTTAACAAACAGGTTGATTCCGACATGACTCAAACTTTCAACTAACAAAGCTAGGCGTAGCCGTCAGCTCTAACCGGTCTGTCACCGAAGTTCGTTAGAGTATACAGGGTTTGATTGCTATTTAAAACATTTCTAAAAGACCATAATCCGATTAACAAAAATACAGATAACAAGCGTAGAGACTCGGTGTAATATAGTGCGAAAAAAGATCCGCACGAAACAAATGTACCAGACGTTTGTTTTTTGGCAGCTAATACTAAAAGCCAGTTTAGATCCGACATCACGCATCATCGCCGAGACCCGGGAATGGTCTTCGGCGGATTTCGAGCATGACATTACCTCGCGCCATGTGGTACGATAGAATTGGAAAACGGGAATCCCACGAAACATGAGAACAAGCCTAGAGGAGACAGACGTCTACTCCATGGCATTGTCGTGCTCAAGTCGTACAGAAATGACATCGGCCATGGTACCTTTCTGTACTTTACAGTTCTCTGATTAGTTCGTACATTTGTAGATAGGGGTTGTGAGAGGGGTTTAGGACTTAGTGGATTATGGAGGTAGCCACCTCTCTCCCAATGAGCTTGTATAAATATTGGCATCTTTGCCATTTGACAAGTAAGCGCATGGTAGTGCGTTTTTAGTGATTTTTCTTGCTGCGGACTCAAGGGAGTCCAAACTACACAGGTGTGCATCAGATTGTCTATTTACCTGTTTGGGTAGCAGTGGTCCTAGTTGAAGAACAGTTAGTTAAAAAATATCTAGAGGCTTTTTGAATTCTGTAGACTAATGGGGGACACAGAATTGTAGGTTATGGGCCGACCCTCTAGGGTGCCCATCTTTAATGGATATGGGTTCATTTATTGGGAAGCCTTAAACTAGGGGCTTTGTGTGAAAAACGATATTGGGGCATTGTTTGTCGACAAGTGAAACGTCCATCTCAGGGAATCCCACGAGGGTTAAGTGGAGTGAGGTTTTCACCAGCAGCATTTGGCCCAACAGAAGAGGCAGACCACAGGGACAGTAGTGTGTCCCAAAAAAGAAAAGGGAAGGAGACACCTCTCACTCCTATCGCCAATGCACCCAAAGCGGTGGCTGTGAAGACCAAGGAAACTAATACTCAAACGTGGGAATACACAAACATGGTTGCCAGGCATTTTATTCTGAGGCACATCACTCAAGCTTTGGCAACCTCTCATTTTCATATTCTCAAGGCTGAGGAGTTTTGGGTGACTTTAGTGGAGATTTATAGAGCTGGTACTATTCAAGATCTCCAGTTGGACGAGCAAAGGCTAAGGGATCACACTTAAAAAGGGGGAAAAATGTCTTGTAATTTATAAATCTTTATTTCAGTAAATAGGGGTAAAAATAACTTAGGATATTTTTCTAGTAGTCTTCTTTAATACTTACCTTTATTTGCCTTACAGTAGCAAATAGTACAGTAGAGTGTATCGTACTTTTCCAGGGACACTGTTGAAATTTAAGTATTTTCTAGGTCTAGAGATTGTAAAATAAAAAGGCAAAAAGGGGACACTGATAACCTACCTCTAACTCTTCACTCAAGTCCCCACACTTGTCGCAGTCACTGAAGACTTGAATAGGAGTTAGATCCATGGCTGCCTAGGCTGTCCAAAGTGGACAGGAAGGCAATTCTTAATAGAGTTATCACAATTCTTAATAGAGTTATCTAAAAGGTGTGACGGACCCAGGATTTGTTCCTGGTACCTGCCGTCCGTCAATCTAGTCGTTCACTTTAAACCAACAAGTCTAAATACAGTGCTAGAGTACAATAGGTTTGACAAATATTTGTATTTGTACACGTAGACTAGTTCGTCTAACGGAAATAGATACTTAATGCATAGATATAGTTTTGTATAGTACGGAGTACGATTTAATGTATTTTATGAAACGGATACCACGCATTTGTTTCGAACGCGAAACAAATATCGCACGTATATTTTCAACGGCTAGAATTGTATCTGGTTTGATCGGACGGCCACAATAGGCGCCGCGATCACGGATTATGTACTTTTGGCGTTTTTTAGTCATCGCCACGTCATGTGACACGTGGCGCGACAATGTTGGATTGCGGCGACTCCGGAAACTGCGGTAACAAATCCGGCTATGACACGTGTTGACATTTTGGCCATGTTGTACAATGGCCGTACAGAAAGTACACCGACACCTGCACTTTTCTGTTCGACACACTAATTTGACTGGTGCCGTACTTCAGTAGATAGAGTTTTAGAGAGGGAATAGGACTTAGAAAATTTTGGGTAAGTAGCTGCCTCTCCCAGAGAGCACCTTGTATAAATGGCAAACTTTGGCCAGCCATAACTATCAATTTACTTGACCATTTTCAGTGATTCTTTTTGCTGCGGACTCAGGGGAGTCCAGGCTACACAAGGGTGTAGTCGGTTATAGTTTTTGTCTACCAGGGTGGCGGTACTTCTAAGGGAAAGTCAAAGTGGGTGAATGTGTCCAAATCTCATATTCTAACTTTGTATTCTGTGGTGGAACTGACCACACAGAAATGTGTTAATTCACAAGGGTGAAGCTTAATTGGGTTTCTAACTATCAAGGGGTCAGTCATTTGGGTTTATATCAAGTTGGAGTCGGCACTACCTAGATTAGCTTCTTTTGGATATGCATACTCTGAGGGCCAATGGAGGTCTCAGAGTTTCAAACACGTGTCGGCGAAAGAACGTATGCACGTTTTTCAGAGTGGCGTCGACAGTCAACCATACGTGTCAAATAGTTGATGATTTGATTCAAATGATCGGACAAAAAAGATCTGACTCGGGTATTCCTGAAACATATGGTACACCTCGAAGGTACCATCATCGATCAAATTTGCTCCAGTGGACGCGATTCACCCAGGACCACAAGCGTGATTCTTGTGTGACCACAAATGACGAAGCACTCATGTGCTTCGTACTACACAACCACATTCGGCTGGACTTTAGCGATTATTGTTGACTAAGCATTTGGAACGTTTAGTGTACGGTTGGATCGTTTTGTGTACGGTTCATAATCTCTAAATATCTGAATAACATTGGTTTATACTTTAGTGTAATAAAAAAAAGCGTTCCATTAATCAGGTTTTTAGAAAATAATTAGGGTTTTAAGGTAAAGTGACGTACAGGTAGGATGCTTTGTCGTTAGTCAAGATAATAACCGTAGAAAGGGTTACCCAAATTAGTGTAGATTAGTAGATACACACTGTGAGTATATAACTTAGGACTTAACCAGTTTTGTAGTATCCTGTATTGGGAATATGATTTTATAAGGGAAGTTTTTGGGAAACTTCGAAACATCATATCTTATGGTTTACTTAGTCATTTGGGCTGCTATTTTGGGAATTATCATTTTACTGTATTGTGTACCACGGTAGCATATTTGAGGCATATTGGCTTCTGAGTCATATTTTGTGTCAGTTCAAAGATGGTTGTTGAGTAGGTATTTTGATAGTTTGTGTTGGTGTTCATGTCTACTTCCACTACTACTGCAGGTGTAGAAATTAATGGTTTTAAAGTATTTTCTGGGTCTGAATAGAAATACAGAAGCCGAGGCAGTCTACCTCTAACTTCTCTCTCCAACTCTCAAACTTGTCGCAGTCACTGAGAAATTGGAGAGGAAGCTCGAGCCATGGCTACCTAGGCTATCTAGAGGTTTATGGGATATAAATATTAGTTTATTTATAATTAGGGGTTTATTTACTAAAATTATATGTAACATCTTCAGGATTTGAACCTGGAACCTGCCGGCCAAAAAACAGCCGGTAGCTTTAACCGTTAAGTCTAGACATAGTGTTACGTAATGTTGGGTTTGGTAATTAATTAAACATTAATACGCAGGATAGTTCATTTAACTGAAATAGTTTTACGGGAGACATAGATCCAGTAATGTAAAAGTATGGATTACGGTACGGATAAGAAACGAATACCGCGCATTTATTTCTTTAGCGAAACGAATACCGCGCATGTATTTATTACGGCTACGACTCAATGTGAATTTAATCGGACGGCTGGAATTAAACGCCGAGATCGCGGAAGAGAATTTCGGCGGTTTTTGGTCATCGCCACATCGGATAACACATGGCGAAATGACATTGGATCGCGGCATCTTCGAGGATTAAGGGAGCGAATTCGGATATACCACGTGTCGACATTTAGGCCATGTCGTACAATGTTCGTACATAAAGTACATCGGCAGCTTTATTTTTGTGTACGGAAGTATAATGTGATTGGCTCGGTATATCAGTAGATAGAGTCTGTGAGAGGGATAGGACATAGAAAAATTAGGAGATAGGACCCTCTCTCCGAGAGAGCTTCCGTACAAAAGGTCAACTTTGACCCTTCATAACTTACTGCTCAGGGGAGCAAATTCAGAGATTCTTTTTGCTATCGACTCAGGGGAGTCTTGCCTTCATAGGGGTGAAGGTGGTCAGAGTTTTTGTCTGCCAGGGTGGCAGTTATTTTTGCTTAAACACAAAGGGGTCAGGATTATCCTAGAGGCTTCTTGGAAGCTGTCCACTCTGAGGACTTATGGAGGTCTCAGAGTTTAAACAAGCACTTCAGTTGCACATAAATCTTCCTGCTATTCAGCCTATTTCCATAGAGGAGCAAAATTCCCTCGATCCTCATATCAGTTTTTTGGATAAAGGGAAGGGTGCATTGTTGATCAATGGTATAGCCCCTTCCTTGCCTCTCATGGATACGAGTGCAAAGCCCGTGATATTGGGCACTAGCTTTTTACTCAAGATTGGTCTAACTTTGGACAAGCTTCGGTCCGCTTCTACTCGCTTGTTAACATCAGCGGGTACAACCGAGATAGTCCTAAGAATCACTAAGGAACCGCTCGTTTTCAGGTTCCAGAACGAAACAGCTATAGACTTTGCTGAGATTTCGGTTCACGCTCTGGTCACTAAATGTAGTTACTATGAATGCCTAGTGGGAAAGGACGTTATTTTTTGTGTAGGGGGTGGAGTTGACATGCATGATCAGACATTTTCTTATAAGCCCACTACTTTCCCAGAACGCAAAATCTGCATTTCACTAATTTCCGCTAGGAAGCCCATGCCTGTCATGGCAAATTCGGCCGCATCTATACCTGCATTTTCAGGGAATTCGGTGGGGGCCGAAATATTTTATTCATTGTCAGCAGAAGAAATTATGCTCGATGGTTCTTACTTACCATAAATTTTCAATGACCCACGTTTTCTTATAGGTACGAAGGGATTTGATCGAATCTATAACCAAACCTTGTTAATTCCACTTTCTATGGTCTCTCCTCTAATCCTAGTCCCTACGAACTCTTCTGGGTTTCTTCCCATCAATTGGAATCCGGTCCAATTGAAACCTCATCGAAATGGATTGGTGATTTTAGACCTCTTCGCTAGAATAGGCAGTTCCC
This sequence comes from Zygnema cylindricum, assembly GCA_037447655.1. NCBI lineage: Eukaryota > Viridiplantae > Streptophyta > Zygnematophyceae > Zygnematales > Zygnemataceae > Zygnema > Zygnema cylindricum. The sequence goes on along the minus strand of JBBHKE010002478.1, from coordinate 9,801 downwards.
TCCTTGCATGTTTGTGGAATGGATTATTAATCCGATTTTATTATTTGGTTGAGATTGATTCATTAGCATGGAAAGCACAATTACATCATTGTAAATGTTGTATTCCCAATACCCGCATTTGTTACCAAAATCTGCATACGAGCATATGCATACTGCCCTCCCACAAGACATTCGGATTGTGGGCAATCATCACTTACTGGAGATTGGTCCAATCGATCTAGTTTTTGGCGGATGGGAGTGCTAGGGAATGTCCCGGGCTGGGAAAGGTCTCGGATTAGCCGATCCCCGCACCAAATTATTTTTTGAATAAGTTGGCATCCTGCATTTTCTACAAACTTTAGATTATCCTAAGAGGTATATCTTAGAAAATGTCGGAGCCTATAATGATCGAAGACCTACGGTCTTGGCTGATTATCAACGGATTGAACAATTTATTGGTCTGCCTCTTATTATTGACGTTGCTCGCCATGGTTCACTAGCACACCGAGATTGCTCCAAATGGACAAACCTGATCGATATTGGTCGACTCCGTGAGGCTAACTTGTCAGTTCGTCCTCCTCCTACAGACATTCAGGCTGCCCTTCTTCCTTTCCATAAGGTGCAGCCTTGCATTCAAAAGGACTATCCCCCTAATTTTAGTGTCAATGTCCCGGGTCAACCTCTCAATGTGCTTTCTACCTTAGTTTCTTACCCACATTCACTTGCATTCTCTAATGAAGGTCTTGGCAAGCTTTGAAATATTCATACCAGGGAGCTCCAAGAGCCTACCTCTACGAAACGAGAACACCTCATGCATTTCATTTTTGGCACTACGGCCGCTCGTGGTCTTACACAACGTCAAAGATGCACTTTATTAGGTCGTGTCATGGACCCTCTGTCTTTGTATTTTGTTCAAGGTCTTGGGTTTGCAGCTGGTCGCCACTCGCAGGCAGATCCGTCTCAACCATCTGGGGGGGGGAATGCATCACTAAGAAAATCTTTCCGTACCACTCTCCAAGGGACCACATTTCAATTTTTCCTCTTTCCTTCTCCAATTCCACCAGTTCCATAAATCTCTATCTACGATTTCCTCAATCTTAGCCATATGTCCTGGTCTATTCCCGCATACACGGTTGTCCAGTCTACAAGTCCCATGCATATTCCACCCACTCCTCATTGGAGTGCTGCTTTTCCAACACGCAAGTGGAATCATTTGGTTAATTGCCTTAAACAGACACCTGTAGCTTACGAGTTAGGTCAAACGCTTATCGCAGATGAGCAGTTGGCCTTTGCACAAGCCATGGAAGCTATGACAACCGAAAATCCTGATGCTCCTAAATGGAAATTTGGCACAAATCTAACAAAGGCCGAACAAGAGTTACTGAATGATGTAGTTTTACGAAATATTGATGCCTTTGGCTTTTTCTATGAATGATTTGGGTCGTCACACTGCTTATAAAATGTCGATAGATCTCGAAGATGATCACCCTATATTTAAACCGAAACATCGTTTGTCAGAAACTGAATGGGAAATGGTAGACAAGCGATGTGCTGAACTAGAGGAAGATGGCCTAATCTATCGGTCAGACTCCACATTTGCAGCTCCCACTGTCATGCCACGGAAAAAGGATTATGAGGGTAATTTTATTGAACGTCGAATGTGTGGTGACTATCGTGAACTAAATGCTAGAACAGTTCAAGATCGTCATCCCATGCCTCTTGCCGAAGAAATATTTGATCATGTAGGCGGAGCAAATTATTTTAGTATCCTTGACCTCCGTCAAGGATTTAATCAAATTGAGATAGAGGAAAAAGACCGGCATAAAATTGCCTTTTGGGGTAGTGACGGCTGATGGGAATGGGCCGTTATGCCATTCGAATGAAAAACGCTCCAACGGTATTTCAAAAAGTGATGGACTCAGTCCTTGGAGGTTGTAAGTTTGCTAAGTGTTACATCGATGACCTCATCATTGCCTCTGTTACTATCGAAGAGCACGCTGCTCAGATCAAATGGGTATTGACTGAATTAAAAAAGGTCGGATTAAAATGTCATCCAGCGAAATGCACCTTTGGAGCCGAGGGAGTGCCTTACCTCGGCCATTTTATCTCGGCTGAGGGGATCACTCCTCTCGAAGCAAAGGTAGAGGCAATCAGTAAATTGCTTGCTCCCACGGACCTCACAAGTCTGCGAGCCTTTGTCGGACTTGCTAATTATTATCACCTCACAAGTCTGCGAGCCTTTCTCGGACTAGCTAATTATTATCGCAGGTTTGTATCTAATTTTAGCACCATCGCATCTCCGTTGAACGACCTTCTCAAGAAGGAAGTGGCGTTTATATGGGGTCCTGATCAGATTTCCGCATTTCAAAAATTAAAAACCGCCTTATCGAGTGCTCCAATTCTCCGTCCTCCCAATCACAAACTCCTTTTTTGTCTCTAAACAGATTTTGGGAAACCCGGAATCGCTGCCATCTTGACAGAAAAAGAGTTGATCGGAGAGGAATATGTAGTTGCTTACGCAAGAAGAAACAATAATCGGGTTGAATCAAATTATAGTTGCTACGGAGGAGAGTGTTTAGCCGCGGTTTGGGGAGTCGTTCACTTTCGCCATTATTTGTACGGAAAACCTTTCACACTCCTAATTGACCATCAACCCTTACATTGGCTGATGACGAACGATAAGTTTTCCGGGAAGCTAGCCTGATGGGCTTTAATATTACAAGAATATGACGTTGAAATAATTCACCGACCCGGTCTGCTTTGTCTAAACGCAGACGGAATTTCCCGAAATCCTTTGCCCCGAACGACAGATAACGAAGTTTGACAGGATTTCGATGACGACGATTTTCCCGTCATGTCAATGGGTTCTTATCTTACTTACTGCCTGGCCTCTATTCCGAACACCCGTCCCGCCACAGATCCTTGGCGTGATGGGCCTCTCATTCTTTTCCTATCCTCCCAGACCTTCAGGTCCGACACTACCTCTGATGAAGAAGACAGAGTGAAAAAGTGGGCCAAAAGTTACCTTTGGCTCGGAGGATCTTTAGTTCCGTTTTTAGCAGACGGAAGCCATAGGCACGTTCCACGGCCTATCGAGGGTCTTTCTCTCATTGAGCAGATTCACAATGAGCTTGGTCAATAAGGTACCAAGCGGACGTTAAGTCTAGTTCAGGCACGGTATTGGTGGTCAAGAATTCAAGCTGATGGCGCTGCTATTCTACACAAGTGTGCCACCTGTGACCGCCTCCGAGCTTCTTTCTCTAATCGGCAGACTTCACTCCAACCTCTACCCATTAGGGGTTTATTCTATCGATGGTCGGTCGATCTGGCAAAATCTTTTCCCATCTCACGTTGAGGGAAACAATATATCATGATTATGATCAAAAATTTCAGTAAGTGGGTAGAAGTCCTAGCCGTGCCCCACAAGACAGCTAAGTTAACCACCGCAACTTTTAAAGAACATGTCATTATGAGATACGGTGCCCCAGCCGAGGTCCTTACGGATCAAGGTACAGAATTTCGGGGAGAATTTCAGGAGATGCTTGATGAGGCTCTCATCGATCATCGCCGTACTAGTCAGGATCACCCCCAGGCCGATGGCCTGGCTGAACAAGCAGTCCAAACATTTAAGCGTCCCTTGCGTAAGCATTGCTTAGAGAAACACATTTCGGTTTGGGACGAGTCCCTCGGCTACATTACCATGGGATATCGTATGTCAGTTCAAGCTAATCTGGCTAATTTCAACACGTCTTATGTTTTATTTGGGCGACAACCGTTGCTTGATCACAATATTCAGAAAGCTGCAAGCTTTCCACTTCCGCTGATGTCTGACACCATATTTTTGGAAGAACTCACTCGTCGTGCTTTTCTCTTTGCCCGTGAAATGCCTATGGCTTTTGATAACCTGCAGATTGCCTTGCATCGGGACACACTTCGGTTTGCCACCACTCGAAGCGGCAATTACAGGCCGCAACAGATGCCCTATCGGGTAGGAGACTATGTTTATCTTCGCAGGCAATCTTTCGACACTTTTGACACTGATGTTTCCGCACACATCCTACGGATCATCAAGGTGGATCCGAACGGAATGTTGGGATTACAAGGAGCGGACACACGGACTTTTCGAGAGCACTCCAAGAATTATGCTCCATGTTACTTACCAAATTTGTAGCAGGATATGGATCCTATGCGGATGCCGATTACGGAGGCGACGGCATGTACCTTTTGTCATCAATCGGACGGGGAAACAACCATGTTACTTTGTGATCATTGCAATCAGGGGTTTCACATGGAATGTTAAGTGCCACCGTTGTTGGCAGTTACGCATGGTCATTGGTTTTGCCACAGATGTTGCGAGCTTCCGGTCGTGTTGGCTAGCTCCTCTGTCGGCTAAAGAGCAGGGGGGAGGAATAAACCGACCTAACCATAACCAGCTAAGTCGTTGACCTTTCTTTTTCTTCCACCTTGCCTGTCGTTATTTTTATTCATTTTTCTCTTTCATGTCTTATTTCATTCACAATATATTTTCATCATTTGGGTTTAAGTGGAGCATAGCTGATAATATTGCATGCATCTTAACGTTGTTTGACACATGCACCACAGCTGTCATGCCGCATCTCGTCGGCCATTCTAATTGTTTATATTTAGGTGTTAAGACAGGCAACCGCCACACTAATTTCTATTTTGGTGTTATTTGAGTTTCGCAGGACCGTACGAGTTGTACTGTACTACATATAGTTCTCGAGATTTCCGCGACGACTTGTACCGTACGACTTATATTTTATGGGATTTTCGACGATAGTGAAACGGGTCGATTCACGTCGACTGTACTTATTTATTTCTCCAAGATTTTCCGCCGACAACTCATGTTCAAATTCACGTCAGTACAAACAAACTTACCGTACTATATATATTTTCCGCGATTCCCGCCGACGGTGACTTCGATCATTTCACGTCGACCGTACGACTTACAGTTTCTGAAATTCGCGCGACGACAAAGTGGACCGTACTTGCGGTCTGTTAAAATGTGTGTATTTTCTAGGTTTGAATTTGTCTATGTTGAAAAGAAATAATTAATATTCACTTCTTAATTTAGACTCTAGAGTGAAGAGAGAGAGAGAGAGTCACCATGGCTGCCGCCATAGTCAGAAAGAAACAGGCAGTCAGATTGATAGATTACTATAAGTTGCCCTTAACACGATTTGAACTCGGGTCTACGGAGTACTTTATAAACGTACGCCTTAACCATTAATGCGTTAACGAAACGATACACGTTTGTGATTCGGCGATTAATTAAAGTGTCACGCAAACGTCACTTTCACTTAAACAGACCAATTTGACGAAACGACATCATAGTCAAACGGCGATCGCGGACGCGAATCTAACCGTGTAAAATTCATGATCGGATGGACGACGTTGCCCTCGCCAAACTCGAATGAATATTTGGCGGTTTTCAGTAATAGCGGCGCGTTGTGCCACGTGGTGCCACATTATTGGTCGCCGGAAAAGATGGGAGGAGGAACGATGGCTCCCATGTTGACAAGTGTCAACCAGAAGGCCATGTTGTACAATGGCCGTACAAGAAGTACAATCAGCCACTGTACCTTCTTATACTATACTCTCTTTTCATTGGCCGAGGGTAGTGTAGTTGGTAGTTGTGATTAGGAGTTAAGTGACTTAGCGTGTTGGAGGCGCCTCTCTCCAAGTGACCTTTTGTATTTATAGCCCATCTTTGGCCAGCCATTACTAACTGCTCAGGGGAGCAAATTTAGTGATTTTTTTTGCTTCAGACTCAAGGGAGTCAAAGCTACATAGGGGTGTAGTCGGTCAGAGGTTTTGCTTTCCAGGGTGGGGGCATTCCTAAGGGAAAGTCTAAGTGGGGAATATTGTCCAAAACACATGTTCAAGTTTTGCATTCTGTGGTGAAACTGAGCACACAAAAAGTCTTCTTTCATAGGGGTGAAGTTGTATACGAGTTCTGATTGTCAAGGTGTCAGTCATTTGGGTTTGTTTAAACTTGGAGTCGGCAATATCTAGATAAGCTTCTGTAGGTCTGCGATTTTTGTGGGGAAATGGAACCTATAAAATTTCACGTTATGGGCCCACCATCTAGGGTTCCTATGTTTGATGGAACTGACTTCTTTTACTGGAAATTTACAATGGCGGGATTGCTTTTCGAAAAGCACTTATTGGGAATTGTTTCTTGACAAGTGAGGTGTCCGCCACCGGGCTTCGGTGGAACTCACTATGGAGATTCAATTGGGGCTTCCAAGAAAACCAAATTGAGTTCAGATGCAACGGAAGGTGAAAGGGAAATTATTGCCATGGAAGAGGGAAAAAGGGAGAAGGGTAAAGGAACACTTGTGGTGAGGGGAGCTAGGCTCTCTCCTACAATTCCACTTGTAGGGGGTTATAGCTAAACCAAAAACTGAAGAAAACGACAGTAAAATTTGGGAGTACAAAAACATTATAGCAAAACATCTCATACTTAGAAACGTGTCTAAGTCCATAGCTATCACTCTTATTAACCTAACCAAGTCTTCAGAAATTTGGGAAACACTAATTCAGATTTATAAGAGTGAGACTATACAGAGGGCAACAATTAGTAAAACAGGAAATAAAGGCCTATGTTTATAAAGGCCGGGTAGCATGGTAGAGTTTTGCAATGATATTGTTGCATTATATGTTAAGTTTGCTAGTGCACCGATATGTAGAATCTGAGGTGAGAAAGATTAACACACTTATCATGAAACTCCCAGATGAGTACAAAAGCAGAGAGTGAGGGAAGTTCAAAAAATGGGGTAAGTATCATGTACAAATATATGAGTATGGAAGATGTAGATTTTATGAGAAACTTAGTGGGGACTCGTGATTTTAAGATAAATTTGGGGGGTAATGGATTTGACATCACTAATGGGAGTGATGCGATTTATGACGGTGTGCTTGTAAAAGGGTTAGCATTTGGGTGTGTTGCAAGTTGGGGATGGGGCTTGCTGTTTGAAATGCAAGTGGGAATCTAGACTTTGCTCGGATCAAAAACAAATGAGGAGGATAAAATCCTTGCTCCAAAAGCCCGGATTTATGAAAAATGGCATGCAAATTAAAATGTGTGATGCATTTATTATTTCGCTTTATCTAATACACTGTTTCAAATACGGGGGTATTCACTGAAAGTTTTATGAGGGGAAAAGAAAAAGGAAAAAGAAAAGAAAAAATTATATATATAATTGTGTTTTGTTATTAAGAGAAAGGTGAAAGAGAAGTAGACTAGAAAATAATGGGAGTGTTAAAATGTGTGTATTTTCTAGGTTTGTATTTGTCTATGTTGAAAAGAAGTAATTAATATTTACTTCTTAATTTAGACTCTAGAGTGAAGAGAGAGAGAGAGTCACCATGGCTGCCGCCATAGTCAGAAAAAAACAGGCAGTCTGATTGATAGATTGCCAAAAGTTGCCTTTAACAAGATTTGAACTCGAGTCTACAAAGTACTTTATAAACGTACGCCTTAACCATTAATGCGTTAACGAAACGATACACGTTTGTGATTCGGCGATTAATTAAAGTGTCACGCAAACGTCACTTTCACTTAAACAGACCAATTTGACGAAACGACATCATAGTCAAACGGCGATCGCGGACGCGAATCTAACCGTGTAAAATTCATGATCGGATGGACGACGTTGCCCTCGCCAAACTCGAATGAATATTTGGCGGTTTTCAGTAATAGCGGCGCGTTGTGCCACGTGGTGCCACATTATTGGTCGCCGGAAAAGATGGGAGGAGGAACGATGGCTCCCATGTTGACAAGTGTCAACCAGAAGGCCATGTTGTACAATGGCCGTACAAGAAGTACAATCAGCCACTGTACCTTCTTATACTATACTCTCTTTTCATTGGCCGAGGGTAGTGTAGTTGGTAGTTGTGATTAGGAGTTAAGTGACTTAGCGTGTTGGAGGCGCCTCTCTCCAAGTGACCTTTTGTATTTATAGCCCATCTTTGGCCAGCCATTACTAACTGCTCAGGGGAGCAAATTTAGTGATTTTTTTTGCTTCAGACTCAAGGGAGTCAAAGCTACATAGGGGTGTAGTCGGTCAGAGGTTTTGCTTTCCAGGGTGGGGGCATTCCTAAGGGAAAGTCTAAGTGGGGAATATTGTCCAAAACACATGTTCAAGTTTTGCATTCTGTGGTGAAACTGAGCACACAAAAAGTCTTCTTTCATAGGGGTGAAGTTGTATACGAGTTCTGATTGTCAAGGTGTCAGTCATTTGGGTTTGTTTAAACTTGGAGTCGGCAATATCTAGATAAGCTTCTGTAGGTCTGCGATTTTTGTGGGGAAATGGAACCTATAAAATTTCACGTTATGGGCCCACCATCTAGGGTTCCTATGTTTGATGGAACTGACTTCTTTTACTGGAAATTTACAATGGCGGGATTGCTTTTCGAAAAGCACTTATTGGGAATTGTTTCTTGACAAGTGAGGTGTCCGCCACCGGGCTTCGGTGGAACTCACTATGGAGATTCAATTGGGGCTTCCAAGAAAACCAAATTGAGTTCAGATGCAACGGAAGGTGAAAGGGAAATTATTGCCATGGAAGAGGGAAAAAGGGAGAAGGGTAAAGGAACACTTGTGGTGAGGGGAGCTAGGCTCTCTCCTACAATTCCACTTGTAGGGGTTATAGCTAAACCAAAAACTGAAGAAAACGACAGTAAAATTTGGGAGTACAAAAACATTATAGCAAAACATCTCATACTTAGAAACGTGTCTAAGTCCATAGCTATCACTCTTATTAACCTAACCAAGTCTTCAGAAATTTGGGAAACACTAATTCAGATTTATAAGAGTGAGACTATACAGAGGCAACAATTAGTAAAACAGGAAATAAAGGCCTATGTTTATAAAGGCGGTAGCATGGTAGAGTTTTGCAATGATATTGTTGCATTATATGTTAAGTTTGCTAGTGCACGATATGTAGAATCTGAGGTGAGAAAGATTAACACACTTATCATGAAACTCCCAGATGAGTACAAAAGCATCATTGATCGTATACACGAAATGGACTACTCCTCATGGACTTGGAGCATTACCATGGGGATGATTCTTGTGAGGGAAAGCACTTTGGAGCTTCGTAGGGGAAGTGATAGGGTGAATGCACTGACAACTGGTGGTGACTAGCGCAAGCGTGACGAGAGGAATGATGGTGATTGGCGGAAGCGTGATGAGAGGAAGAAAGAAAAAGATAAGCCTTATCGGAATTTTGGTGGAAAGAGAGGAAGAGGAAAAGAAAAGGGAGCTCCGAAATGAGGGGTTTGCTTCTTTTGTAGGGAACCGGATCACTATATGGCAGAATGCCATTTTTAGAAGAAATTAGAAGTTGGGATGTGAATGAGGAGGAAGAAGGGGAAGAGGAGAAAGAGGATGAAGAAATTTTGGAGCTTTTTCACATCGGTAGAATGGAGAATAGAGAAACGTACACAAAAATCCCACGAAAGCAACAGTGCACTTTTGGAGGTATAAGAGAGGTAAAAAGAAAGCAGGTACTTCAAAAAGGTAAAAATAATGAGGATATTTTCATAGATATTTTGGTGACACAAAACTGGTTGAAAGAGGAGACTTCAATGGATTCTATGGAAAGGGGAGAAGGAAATCAAGAGGGAGCTCCAAAAGATAGGGAGAAGAGGAATATTTAATTAAAGGTTTAGGGGAGGAGAAATATTTTGTAGGAATCAAAATATTAAGTGATCGTGGAAAGAATTCCATGGGAGAGAGTGAGGGAAGTTCAAAAAATGGGGTAAGTATCATGTACAAATATATGAGTATGGAAG
>JBBHKE010002474.1:0-50008 GCA_037447655.1 Zygnema cylindricum | reverse complement strand
ACAAATTAAGAATTCATCAAGCTTCAGATTCCATTGCCTAGGGGCATGTTTTAGGCCGTACAGAGAATTTAAAAATTTGCATACTAAGTGCTCTTTTCCTGGCTTTGCATACATTTCAGGCTGCTGCGTGTAAATGGTCTCATCTAGCTCTCCATGCAATAAGGTTGTTTTTACATCCATTTGATGTATTTCCATATGTTTTATAGCAGTTAGGGAGAGAAAATTTTTAATTGACGAAAATCTTAAAATTGGAGAAAAAGTTTCTTCAAAATCAATTCCTTCTTATTGACTATACTCCTTTGCCACAAGCCTAGCTTTATATAGTTCAACAGTATTATTGGGATTTAACTTCACCTTGAATACCCATTTGGTGCCGATCGCTTTTCGGTCCAGAGGAAGATCCACAAGCTCCCATGTTTGATCCTCTATGATCGAATTCATTTCGTCGTTAGTTGCTTCAATCCAGTGATGTCGTTTTGGTGATGAAAATGCCTCTCGAATGGTCAGAGGCTCCTTTGAGGCCGCAGAGTAGGCAAAGTGGGAGTTTGCTTGTAGTCGCCTACTAGATAGTCTTCCCCTAGGAAATAAAGCTTAAATCGTCGAAACTCTTTCATTCTTTTCTCGTCTTTGTGTAATATCCTTAGGATTTGACTTTTGTTCACCGGGCTAAAACTGAACTTGTTGAGGAACTTGGAGAATTCCAAACGTGTCACCACCAGAGGCTTTTTCATCCGTGTGACAATTTCTAGTTTGCAATCTAAAATGACATATTCCTATAGTTTTCTTGCCTTTGTTGGTTTGTCATTTAAAATAAAACTATCGAGTCAAACTCATCCTTTACAATAATATTCCTTGCTACAATTATTTCCTGTTTTTCAAACACAAAAATTCTTTACCCTTTGGAGTGATCATCACACCCCAACAAAATACCCAGTAATCCTTTCGCTTTCATTTTCTATCTATTTTTAGATGTTTCTAAAATAAAGCATTTACTACCAAAAACCTTCAAATGACTGTTGTTCTACGACCACTGGAGCAGGTGGAGCAGCAACAGTAGTAGTAGAAGTAGACATAATTCACCACAGAAGCTTACCAAGAATCCTATCAAACAGCTGACTTTTACAGCTCAATAAAGTTGACACACAACTCCAAACTGCTTCAAACTATACCACAGTATAGTGTATCACAAAGTCTGACAACTCCCAAACTTTTAGCACAATTTATCCAACATACACCAAGATATGCAACTCAAAAGTTTACCAAAAACAGTTTGCAGATTACACAGTCTGGAAGTCTGGATACGTAAAATGTTCTACGTCTTAAGTCTTAGGGTGACGTTCCATCAGGCAAAAAGTGGCGTATTTTACAGAAATCAGCAACCCTCCGTACCAAATTGTACCGCCTATTTTGTTTTTATACGAAAAACAACATTACATAGAATCTTTGCGATACTCTCCAAAGGTCTTGGAGGTAACAATGGCCGTTGGATGTTCATCTGTGAGGATTTTGCTTCATTTTTTTCTGTAATTGTAAACCCACCTTTTGGAGGTAGGTTGGCAAATACAGAAAAAAAAAACAGTAACACGCTGGACGATTAAGCTACGTGTCATGATGGAAAACCAACGAAAAATCTTAAGATTTGCACATGTCACGCGCTTTCCAAAATACAACCGAAAATAAAAACGAAATTTCGTAGCATTTCCTGGCACGCTATTTTCGGTAACTTTTGTTCGTCACACTATTTCCCTCCAAGGACTTTCGTTATGTTCGAAAACTGAAACCCTAAAAAATGAGCTGGCGTACAGACTGGCATCTGCAAAAAGTATAGAATTTTTGTCGTATGATTACATGGTACGCAAGTCAAGATTTGAAATTAAGTTTGTCGGTGCTAAAAATCAGAAAGATATTCAATATCGGATCGTAGCTTGCGTGGCGCCAGTCAATTTAGAACACGTGGCTTACAAACTCTACGTGATGGAACATCGACTCAATCGACCCGGTCTGTAGAGTTTGCCGTACAATTACAAAAACGTATGATGGAACTTCACCCTTGGCCATTCAAAAACCGCTTCGTGACATTAGTCGTCCTGAGGCTCAAAAACGCACCGACAATGCACACTATTTAAAGCCCTTATGAGTGCAAAAGAACCATAGTTCAAAAGTAGGTGACAGTAGGCCCATACAGTATGCTATTGTATGCAAAACATACAATATGCCCTTAAGACCCATATTGTATTGGTCAAAAAATGAAAAAAAAGGTTAAGAGGGTTGAGTTGCACATCGATCGATAGAGAATTAAACGGCCTCTAAATTTTGAAAAAAAATCGGACAAAAATTATTTTTTCTGTGAATTTTGAGGTGTTTTTTATTTCAACCGTCCGTTGTCCCATACCAAAAATAGCCGCAGCTACGTTTGTCTTGTTGAGTAGCAACTGCGTTGTTATGTACCAAAATATCCGCAGTTGCGTTTGTCTCGTTGCGTTGCAAGCTGCGTTCGTCCGTACAGACTATATCAAAAAATAACCGCAGCTGCGCTCGTTCCATCATCGTGGCAGCTGGGTTGTTCCAATGTTGGTGTCGGTACAATTCAAAGCCAACACGGTGTTTCAAGTGAAGACGAGTGACCCTATAGAACTATTTTCCGCCGTCCTATAAATTCACTGAGACTTAGAGCTTTCAAAAAAAACACTCCTCTAAAGCTTTAGACTCATTATGCCAGCGCACCTACGATGTCGAACAAGCGCAACATCGCAGCATAGCAACATAGCAATTTTAGCAAGTCACCTAGTCCCACTACATCTCCATTGTTGGACTAGCGTAGCTTGGCAGTATAGCAGTGCAGCAACTCAGCTATTCCCTTAATCCTACTGCATCCCTACAATACTTCAACTTAAGAGCAGAAAGAGCTTTAGTGAGCATATTTGCAATCATTTTAGCATTTCGCAAATAACATAATTTAATCACTCTAAAGAACACTTTTTCTCTTAGAAAGTGTAATCTTATATCCATGTGCTTGCTTTTAAAGTGGTGACTCGGGTTAGAGGGAATGGCAATGGCAGCCTGGTTATCACACCATATTGTAGAAATTAATGGTCCGTTTTATGTATTTTCTAGGTCTAAATTGAAATATAGAAAGAAGCCGAGGCAGTCTACCTCTAACTTCTCTCTCCAACTCTTAAACTTGTCGCAGTCACTGAGAAATTTGAGAGGAAGCTAGAGCCATGGCTATGGCTACCTAGGCTATCCAGAGGTTAACGGGAAATATATATTAGTTTATTTACCGTTAGGGGTTTATTTAGTAAAAGGATACATGCTGGCAGTAGGATTTGATCCTGGTACCTACCGAACGGTAAGCTGCCAGTAGCCGGTAGCCTTATCCGTTAAGTTTAGACCTAGTGTTACGTACTATAGGGTTTGATATTTACTTAAACATTACCATATAGGATAATTCATTTAACTGAAATTGTTTACGGGATACATAAATCCAGTAATCTAAAAGTACGGTTTGCGGTACGGATAAAAAACGAATATCGCGCATTTGTTTCTTTAGCGAAATGAATTTTGCGCAGGTATTTATTACGGCTACGATTAAATGTGAATTTAATCGGACGGCCGGAATGAACGCCGAGATCGCGGAATCAGGTTTCGTCGGTTTTTGGTTATCGCCACATCGGATGACACGCGGCGGAACAACATTGGATCGCGGCATCTCCGAGGATTAAGGGAGCAAATCAGGATATACCACGTGTCAACATTTAGGCCATGTCGTACAGTGTCCGTATAGTGTCCGTACAGAAAGTACACCGGCAAATGTACAATTGTGTAGGGACTGTAATTTAATCGGCTCCGTACATCAGTAGATAGTGTCTATGAGGGAGATAAGACTTAGAAAAATTAGGAGATAGGACCCTCTCTCCCAAAGAGCTTCTGTACAAAAGGTCAACTTTGACCCTCCATAACTTACTACTCAGGGGAGCAAATTGAGAGTTTCTTTTTGCTATCGACTAAAGGAGTCTTGCCTTCACAAAGGTGCAGGTGGTTAGAGTTTTTTGTCTGCCAAGGTGGAAGTTGTTCTTGCTGTGACACAAAGGGGTCAGGATTATCCAAGAGGCTTCTTAGAAACTGTCCATTCTGAGGACTTATAGAGGTCTCAAAGTTTCAGGTTATGGGCCCACCCTCTATGGTACCAATCTTTGATGGAGCTGGCTTCATATAATGGGAAAGTATGATGATAGGAGCTCTATGCGAAAAAAGGTTTTGGGGGATAGTGAGTGGACGGTTGGGGCATCCATCAAGTCTTAGAATCCCTTTAGGGTTTGGAGGAAGCAGATTCACCAGGAAAGACGATCCACATTCAACGGAGGAGACAAAGGAAGGAGAGGTGGTGGAGAAATGAAAGGAGAAGGAGAAGACCACACCATTAGCAACATGTTCGGCATTCATGTCACCTATTTTGAGGAACAAGGAGAATGATACTGAAACCTGGGACTTCAACAATATGGTGGCAAAGCACTTCATCTTACGCCATCTAACTCAAAGATTGCATGTCCTCATTTGCAGGTAGAAAGGGCATCCGATCTTTGGATGGCTCTCATAGAGATGTACCGAAGTGGTACAATTTAGCAACAACAGTTGGCTGATCAAAAAGTTAAGGAGTATGTATACAAAGGGGGAAAGATGTTGGATTTTTGCAATGAGCTTGCTACACTCTTCATGGAGCTAGAGAGTGCGGAAAAAGATTTTAGTGAAAAAGAAAAGGTTAACTGTTTGCTGATGAAGTTACCTGATGAGTTCGAGAACATAATCAACCGTGTGCGGGACTTGCCGGACTCAAGGTGGATATGGAACTCAGTGGTAGGGATGATTCTCGTTCGGGAGAATACGATTGAGATCCAAAGGGGAAGAAAGAGTGGCCAAGCCTTGGCAACTGCGACCGATTGGAGGAACAAGGATTCCAGGAAACTGGTCGGAAACTATGGGGGGAGGGAGCAGAAAAATCAGACCGATGAGTTCGGGCCAAGAGCTGCCAAAGGTTTATGTCATTTTTGTAAGAAACCGGGGCACTATATGGCAGAGTGCACTAAGCTAACCGCGAGCTTCGGTTAAAGGAGGGGGAGACCGGTGGTACCAGGAGAGGAAAGAAAAAGGCCCTTGTCACACAAGTACATAAGGCGAAATCCGAGGACGAGGACGATGAGCTCCCTTTGAATGAGGAGTTGGAGGCTAAAAACGAGGTCGAAATTCCACGAATGCATAAATGTGCTTATGGTGGATTGAAAGGTGAAGCAGGTTGGATTATAGATTCAGGTGCCTCCATGCACATGTGTAAGGATAAACACTAGTTCACTAAGATAAGAAAGATTCCCACCGTAGAGATAGAGTGCGGGGATGGGAGTATAGTCACCACTACTCTTGTAGGATCGGTAGATCTGAAAGTGTTTGTAGAAGGAAAGACATCCATAGTAACATTCTCTGATGTATTGTTTATTACGGAGCTGAACAAAAACCTTATCTCTAGATTTTGGTTTTGGGCAGAAGCAATGAACTGTGCTAATTACCTCAAAAATAGAGTTCTTACATCAGCTATAAAAGATCAAACACCTTATGAGAGATGGATAGGCCGGAAACCAGACATATCTCACTTAAAGGTTTTCGGCAGTCAAGTATTCAGTCTAGATACAGATTAGTCCAATTGGAACGTAGATCCTAAAGAAAACCGGGATACTTATTAGGATATGATGAGGATGTTAAAGGATATAGAGTTTATGATCTAAAAACGGAAGATATAATCTTAGTGAAGCATCTAGTAGTTATGGATGAAGGAAAGTCTGTAGATCCCTTCAAGTATACAAAGTATGTAAAAATCAGATTTGACTCAGAAAAGTCCGATGACTTTGAGCTTCTTAACTATCCAGGTTTTAGAGAAGATGACATTTTTGCAGGTACAAATCAGACCAAAAAGGAATGGGATGTGGAAACTCTAGTGACAACTCTACACGAAGTCGAAGACGTGGTGGAAACTGATTCAAAATCAAGGGACACGGGAGAAGTCAAGATTGTTCGAAAGAATCTATAAGAACCATCTATTCCGGCCTCAAATTTTGAGGGGGCAAGGAGAAGTAGCAAAAGATTGCAAGAAAAACAGGTTAATAACAAGGTAACAAAACTATCTCATCAAGATGAACCTCAAACTTAAGGAGAGGCGATGACTTGTCCAGAAAGAAACCGGTGGAAGACAGCCATCAATGAGGAGATGGCCTCAATTATGGCAGCCGATTCTTGGGAGCTAGTGGATTGTCCACCTAACCGAAAAACAATCGGTTGTAAGTGGGTGTTCAAATTAAAACTGAACTCAGATAACACGATTGAGCGCTAGAAGGCCCGATTAGTGGCAAAGGGATTTACACAAAAGGAGGGAATTTACTACGAGGAAACCTTTGCCCCGATCGTCAGATTTCCCTCTGTCCGCATACTTCTCAGCCTGGCAACAGCGGAAGAGATGGAAGTGCACTAGATTGACATCAAGACAGCCTTTTTGCTTGGAGAATTGGAAGAGGAGATCTTCATGCGACAACTCGAAGGGTTTGTGGAGGAAGGAGAGGAGAGTAAAGTATGCCGGCTGATTAAATCTCTTTAGGTTTGAAACAGGCGCCTCGACAGTGGAATAAGAAGCTTGATGAGTTTCTTACCGGTCTGGGATATATCTGGATCAGCTCAGATCACTCAATCTATGTTTTCGAAGATGAGGAAGGTTTTATATTTACTGCAATTTATGTTGATGATTTGCTTGTTTTAAGTAAATCAATGGAAAAAATTAATAAACTGAAAACCGATCTTAAGGGGAGATTTGAAATGAAGGATATGAGGGAAGCAAAACATATTTTGGGAATTCAAGTAGAGAGAGAAAGAAAAAGAAAGATTATAAGATTGACTCAAAAGGAAGCAATAGGGAACATGCTTGAAAAATTTCAGATAGATAAAGCTAATAGTTGTACAACTCCAATGGAGTTGAAGAAGGGAAGTGAAGGGAGTGAGGAAGAAGGAGTCATAGTCTTAGATGAGGAATTATCTCATGAAGAACAGAAGTTCATGCAGACTATTCCTTACAGGCAAGTAGTGGGAAGTCTAATCTATTTTATGAATTGTACCCGGTCGGATTTAGGTGCAGTTGTAGGAGTGTTGAGTAGAAGTCTAAATGCTCCCACTAAGAGGGATTGGGAGGCAGCTAAGAGAGTCCTTAGATATTTGATAAGAACTAGGGATCTATAGTTGTATTTGGGTGGGGAGAATACTGACATCAATACTTGGAGTGATGCCAATTATAGTGATGCTCCGATGAGGAGATGCACTTCTGGATAAGTCTTATATGTGAGTGATGGGGCTTGCTGTTGGAGTAGCAAACAACAAAAAGTTATTGCTCAGTCCACCATGGAGGCTGAGTATATGGCCTCTTGCTCTGCAATAAAAGAATTGATGTGGGTCAAGTCTTTGCTTGGTGAACTTGGTCACCTTAAGAGTGGTGTGCATTATTTTTTTTGTGATAATCAGGTAGCAATCGCTATTTCAGCCAACGCTAAACATCATTTTAAAGCCAAACATATGGACATTAGACTTAGCTTTGTTAGAGAGAAAGTAAAACACAAAGTAATCAGTTTAGCGTACCGACCAGATAGCGAGATGGCAGCAGATATGATGACGAAACCTGTGCCTTCCCCTAAGCTAATTTTTCTGCAGGGAGAAGTGCTGTCTGAAATTAAAGATTGACTAGAAAATAAGGGGAGTGTACAAATTAATGGTCCGTTTTATGCATTTTCTAGGTCTAAATAGAAACATAGAAAGAAGCCGAGGCAGTCTACCTCTAACTTCTCTCTCCAACTCTCAAACTTATCGCAGTCACTGAGAAATAGGAGAGGAAGCTAGAGCCATGGCTATGGCTACCTAGGCTATCCAGAGGTTTACGGGAAATATATATTAGTTTATATACCGTTAGGGGTTTATTTACTAAAAGGATATATGCTGGCAGCAGGATTTGATCCTGGTACCTACCGAATGGTAAGTTGCCAGTAGCCGGTAGCCTTATCCGTTAAGTCTTGACCTAGTGATACGTACTATAGGGTTTGATATTTACTTAAACATTACCATGAAGGATAATTCATTTAACTGAAACTCTTTACGCGATACGTAGATCCAGTAATCTAAAAGTACTGTTTGCAGTACGGAATAAAACGAATATCGCGCATTTGTTTGTTTAGCGAAATGAATTTTTCGCAGGTATTTATTACGGCTACGATTAAATGTGAATTTAATCGGACGGCCGGAATGAACGCCGAGATCGCGGAATAGGATTTCGACGGTTTTTGGTTATCGCCACATCAGATAACACGTGGGGGAACAACATTGGATCGAGGCATCTTCGAGGATTAAGGGAGCAAATCCGGATATACCTTGTGTCGACATTTAGGCCATGTCGTACAGTGCCCGTACAAAAAGTACACCGCCACCTGTACAATTCTGTACGGAAGTGTAATTTGATTGGCTCCGTACATGAGTAGATAGTGTATGTGAGAGAGATAGGACTTAGAAAAATTAGGAGATAGGACCCTCTCTCCCAGAGAGCTTCTGTACAAAAGGTCAACTTTGACCCTCCATAACTTACTGCTCTAGGGAGAAAATTCAGCGATTGTTTTTGCTATCAACTCAAGGTAGTCTTCCCTTCACAGGGGTGCAGGTTGTCAGAGTTTTTTGTTTGCCAGGGTGGTAGTTATTCTTGATGAGACACAAAGGGGCAAGGATTATCCTAGAGGCTTCTTGGAAGCTAACCGTTCTGAGTACTTATGGAGGTCTTAGAGTTTCACATATCACCTGTGGACCAACTTGCATGTATCCTAATTCTTGCAACATGGATTTCACCCATAAGAGTTCTTTGAGGGCCGAGCTTGAAACTCTGAGACCTCCATAAGTCCTCAGAGTGGACAGCTTCCAAGAAGCCTCTAGGATAATCCTGACCCCTTTGTGTTTAAGCAAAAATAACTGCCACCCTGGCAGACAAAAACGCTGACCAACTTCACCCCTGTGAAGACAATACTCCCCTGAGTCGATAGCAAAAAGAATCTTTGAATTTGCTCCCCTGAGCAGTAAGTTATAGGGGGTCAAAGTTGACCTTTTGTACAGAAGCTCTCTGGGAGAGGGGGTCCTATCTTCTAATTTTTCTAAGTCCTATCTCTCTCACAGACTCTATCTACTAATGTACGGAACCAATCAGAATTGAGTTCCGTACGTAAAAGTACAGCCGCCGGTGTACTTTATGTACGGACATTGTACGACATGCCCTAAATGTCGACACATGTCAAATCCGGATTCGGTGCCATAATCTCCGGAGATTCTACGATCCAACGGAATTTCGCCACGCGTCATCCGATGTGGCGATGGCCACAAACCGCCGAAATCTTCCTCCGTGATCTCGGCGCTAATCCCGGCCGTCCGATTAAATTCAGATTTAATCGTGGCCGTAATAAATACATGCGCGGTATTTATTTCACTTCCGAAACAAATGCGCGGTA
The DNA here is from genome assembly GCA_037447655.1 of Zygnema cylindricum. Lineage (NCBI taxonomy): Eukaryota > Viridiplantae > Streptophyta > Zygnematophyceae > Zygnematales > Zygnemataceae > Zygnema > Zygnema cylindricum. The sequence goes on along the minus strand of JBBHKE010002474.1, from coordinate 40,448 downwards.
TTGATTCGTAATCCGTACTGTCATTCGTACCGGATCTATGCATCCCGTAAATCGTAACAGTTAAATGAATTATCGTACGTATTCTAATTTATATAATTATCAAACTATATATCACGTAATACTACTGCTAGATCTAACGGCTAAGGCTACCGGCTATTTCCTGTCTGCCGGCCGGTAGGTACAAGGATCAAATCCTGCCGCCGGCACATTCCTTTTAAATAAATAAATAAACCCTAGTATAAAATTCCCGTAAACCTCAGGATAGCCAAGGTAGCCATGGCTCTAGCTTCCTCTCCAATTTCTCAGTGACTGCGACAAGTTTGAGATTTGGAGAGAGAAGTTAGAGGTAGACTGCCTCGGCTTCTTTCTATATTTCTATTTAGACCTAGAAAATACTAATAAAACCATTAGTTTCTACACTCATCTTATTTTCTAGTCAATCTTTAGTTTCAGACCACACTTCTCCCTGCAAAAAAAATAGCTTAGGGGAAGGCACAGGTTTGGTCATCATATCTGCTACCATCTCACTATCTGGTCTGTACTCTAAACTGATTATTTTGTTTTCTACTTTCTCTCTAACAAAACTGAGTCTGATGTCCATGTGTTTGGCTTTAAAATGGTGTTTAGGATTGGCAGAGATAGCGATTGCTGCCTGATTATCACAAAATATTTTCTGCACACCACTCTTAAGGTGACCAAGCTCACCAAGCAAAGACTTGACCCACATCAATTCTTTTACAGCAGAGCAAGAGGCCATATACTCAGCCTCCATGGTGGACTGAGCAATAACCTTTTGTTGTTTGCTACTCCAACAGCAAGCCCCATCACCCACATATAATACATATCCAGAAGTACATCTCCTCATCGGAGCATCACCATAACTGGCATCACTCCAAGTAGTGATGTCAGTATTCTCCCCACCCAAATGCAACCATAGATCTCTAGTTCCTACCAAGTATCTAAGGACTCTCTTAGCTGCCTCCCAATCCTTCTTAGTGGGAGCATTTAGACTTCTACTCAGCACTCCTACAGCTGCAGCTAAATCCGGCCGGGTACAATTCATAAAATAGATTAGACTTCCCACTACTTGCCTGTAAGGAATAGTCTGCATGAACTTCTGTTCATCAGGAGATAATTCCTCGTCTAAGACTATGACTCCTTCTTCCTCACTCCCCTCACTTCCCTTCTTCAACTCCATTGGAGTTGTACAACTATTAGCTTTATCCATTTGAAATTTTTCAAGCATGTTCCCTATTGCTTCTTTTTGAGTCAATCTTATAATTTTCCTTTTTCGGTCTCTCTCTACTTGAATTCCCAAAATATATCTTGCTTCTCCCATATCCTTCATTTCAAATCTTCCCTTAAGATCGGTTTTCAGTTTGTTAATTTTTTCCATTGATTTACTTAATACAAGCAAATCATCAACATAAATTGCAATAAATATCAAACCTTCCTCATCTTCGAAAACATAGATTGAGTGATCTGAGCTGATCCGAATATATCCCAGACCGGTAAGAAACTCATCAAGCTTCTTATTCCATTGTCGAGGTGCCTGTTTCAAACCATAAAGAGATTTAATCAGCCGGCATACCTTACTCTCCTCTCCTTCTTCCACAAACCCTTCGGGTTGTCGCATGAAGATCTCCTCTTCCAATTCTCCATGCAAAAAGGCTGTTTTTATGTCCATCTGGTGCACTTCCATGTCTTCCGCCGCCGCTAAACTGAGAAGTATGCGGACGGAGGGAAATCTGACCACCGGAGCAAAGGTTTCCTCGTAGTCAATTCCTTCCTTTTGTGTAAATCCCTTTGCCACTAATCTGGCCTTGTAGCGCTCGATTGTGTTATCTGGGTTCAGTTTTAGTTTGAAAACCCACTTACAACCGATTGGTTTTTCGGTTAGGTGGACAGTCCACCAGCTCCCAAGTATCGGCTGCCATGATTGAAGCCATCTCCTCATTGATGGCTGTCTTCCACCGGTTTCTTTCTGGACAAGTCATCGCCTCTCCATAAGTTTGAGGTTCATCTTGATGAGATAGTTTAGTTACCTTGTTATTAACCTGTTTTTCTTGCAGTCTTTTACTACTTCTCCTCCCCCCCTCAAAATCTGAGGCCGGAATAGATGGTTCTCGTGGATTCTTTCGAACAAACTCGACTTCTCCCCTATCCCTTGATTCCGAATCAATTTCCACCACGTCTTCCGCTTCGAGTAGAGTTGTCACTGGAGTTTCCACAGCCGGGTCCTTTTCGGTCTGATTTGTACCTGCAAGAATGTCATCTTCTCTAAAACCTGGATAGTTAGGAAGCTCAAAGTCATCGGAATTTTCTGACTCAAATCTGATTTTTACTGACTTCGTATATTTGAAGGGATCTACAGACTTTCCTTCATCCATAACTACTAGATGCTTTACTAAGATTATATCTTCCCTTTTTAGATCATAAACTCTATATCCTTTAACATCTTCATCATATCCTAATAAGTATCCTGGTTTTCCTTTAGGATCTAGCTTCCAATTTGACCGATCAGTATCTAGACTGAACATTTGACTGCCGAAAACCTTTAAGTGAGATATGTCTGGTTTCCGGCCTGTCCATCTCTCATAAGGTGTTTGATCTTTTATAGCTGAAGTAAGAACTCTATTCTTGAGGTAATTAGCACAGTTCATTGCTTCTGCCCAAAACCTTTTCCCTATCCTTTTATCTGACAACATACTTCTAGCACTATCACTTAGTGTTCTATTTAACCTCTCGGCTACCCCATTCTGTTCAGGATTTTCTGGAACTGTCTTTTGGTGTTGAACCCCATCTTCCCTCAGAAAATCCTCAAACTGGTTAGAAGTATACTCTCCACCATTGTCACTCCTTACTCTCTTGATTGGAGTTTCATGGAGTTTTTCGCTCCATGCTTTATATTGTCTAAAACAATCCTCAGCTTCGGACTTGTTTTTCAAAAAATATACCCGGGAATACCGAGACCAATCATCAGTTATAGTCATCATAAATCTCTTCCCCCCCGGTGAGGGCACTTTAGCCGGTCCCCAAATATCTGTGTGTACTAGATCTAGAATTTTTCCTCCCTTATAGGTGGCTGACTTAGGAAAGGGTAATCTGTGTGCTTTACCTTGAGCACATCCACTACAATCACTTATATCATCACTCTCACTGAACTGAATCCCTTCCACCACTCCCATCTTTTTCATCTCTCTTAACTTATCTAGATTCACATGCCCAAGCCTCTTATGCCACATCATAATATCATGAACACCAGCATAATAAAGTTTCTTCTTTTCATTACTTAAGATCAGCCTAAACATCCCATGGCTACCTTTCTCAGCAATGAAATAGACATCATCCTCAAAACTAGCAGTAAAGACTCCTTCCCTAGTGCTAGTAAAAAAACCCTTATCATCTAATACTGATGTAGAGATAAGATTTTTGTTCAGCTCCGGAATAAACAATACATCGGAGAATGTTAATATGGATGTCTTTCCTTCTACTAACACTTTTAGATCTACCGATCCTACAAGAGTAGTGGTGACTATCCTCCCATCCCCGTACTCTATCTCTACGGTGGGAATCTTTCTTATCTTAGTGAACAGGTGTCTATCCTTACACATGTGCATGGAGGCACCTGAATTTACAATCCAGCCTGCTTCACCTTTCAATCCACCGTAAGCACATTTCTGCCTCCGTGGAATTTCGACCTCATTTTTCGCCTCCAACTCCTCATCCAAAAGGAGCTCATCGTCCTCGTCCTCGGATTCAGCCTCAAGTACCTGTGTGACAAGGGCCTTTTTCTTTCCTCTCGGGGTACCACCGGTCTGCCCCTCCTTTAACCGAAGCTCGGTTAGCTTAGTGCACTCTGCCATATAGTGCCCCGGTTTCTTACAAAAATGACATAGTCCTTTGGGAGCCCTTGGTTCGAACTCATCGGCCGGTTTTTTCTGCTCCCTACCCCCATAGTTTCCGACCGGTTTTCGGGAATCCCTGTTCCTCCAATCAGTCGCTGTTGCCAAGGCTTGGCCACTCTTTCCTCCCCTTCGGATCTCAATTGTATTCTCTTGAACGAGAATCATTCCTACCACTGAGTTCCATATCCACCTTGAGTCAGGCAAGTCCTGCACACGGTAAACTATGTTCACGAACTCATCAGGTAACTTCATCAGTAAACAGTTAACCTTTTCTTTTTCACTCAAATCTTTTCCCGCACTCTGTAGCTCCATGAAGAGTGTAGCAAGCTCATTGCAAAAATCCAACATATTTCCCCCTTTGTATACATACTCCTTAACTTTCTGATCAGCCAACTGTTGTTGCTGAATCGTACCACTTCGGTACATCTCTATAAGAGCCATCCAAAGATCGGATGCCCTTTCTACCTGCAAATGAGGACATGCAAGTCCTTGAGTGAGATGGCGTAGGATGAAGTGCTTTGCCGCCATATTGTTGAAGTCCCAGGTTTCAGTATCATTCTCCTCGTTCCTCGGAATAGGTGACATGAATGCTAAACCAGTTGCTATTGGTGTGGTCGCCTCCTTCTCCTTTCCTTTGTCCACCACCTCTCCTTCCTTTGTTTCCTCCGTTGAAGGTGAATCCTCTTTCCTGGTGAATCTGCTTCCTCCAAACCCTGGAGGAATTCCAAGACTTGATGGACGCCCCAATCGTCCACTCACTATCCCCCAAAACCTTTTTTCGCATAGAGCTCCTATCATCATACTTTCCCAGTATATGAAGCCAGTTCCATTAAAGATTGGTACCCTAGAGGGTGGGCCCATAACCTGAAACTCTGAGACCTCCATAAGTCCTCAGAGTGGACAGCTTCCAAGAAGCCTCTAGGATAATCCTGACCCCTTTGTGTTTAAGCAAAAATAACTGCCACCCTGGCAGACAAAAACGCTGACCAACTTCACCCCTGTGAAGACAATACTCCCCTGAGTCGATAGCAAAAAGAATCTTTGAATTTGCTCCCCTGAGCAGTAAGTTATATGGGGGTCAAAGTTGACCTTTTGTACAGAAGCTCTCTGGGAGAGGGGGTCCTATCTTCTAATTTTTCTAAGTCCTATCTCTCTCACAGACTCTATCTACTGATGTACGGAACCAATCAGAATTGAGTTCCGTACGTAAAAGTACAGCCGCCGGTGTACTTTATGTACGGACATTGTACGACATGGCCAAAATGTCGACACATGTCAAATCCGGATTCGGTGCCATGATCTCCGGAGATTCTACGATCCAACGGAATTTCGCCACGCGTCATCCGATGTGGCGATGGCCACAAACCGCCGAAATCTTCCTCCGTGATCTCGGCGCTAATCCCGGCCGTCCGATTAAATTCAGATTTAATCGTGGCCGTAATAAATACATGCGCGGTATTTATTTCACTTCCGAAACAAATGCGCGGTATTGATTCGTAATCCGTACTGTCATTCGTACCGGATCTATGCATCCCGTAAATCGTAACAGTTAAATGAATTATCGTACGTATTGTAATTTATATAATTATCAAACTATATATCACGTAATACTACTGCTAGATCTAACGGCTAAGGCTACCGGCTATTTCCTGTCTGCCGGCCGGTAGGTACAAGGATCAAATCCTGCCGCCGGCACATTCCTTTTAAATAAATAAATAAACTCTAGTATAAAATTCCCGTAAACCTCAGGATAGCCAAGGTAGCCATGGCTCTAGCTTCCTCTCCAATTTCTCAGTGACTGCGACAAGTTTGAGATTTGGAGATAGAAGTTAGAGGTAGACTGCCTCGGCTTCTTTCTATATTTCTATTTAGACCTAGAAAATACTAATAAAACCATTAGTTTCTACAGAGCTCGCTGCCATATATTTTGACTCTATCTTCGATTGTGCCGTGACCTTCTGAAGTTTGCTGCTCCAACAGCAAAACATGTTCCCAATTTGCAGAACGTACCCCGTGGTGGATTTTCGGCTTGGCATGTCGTCATAGCTCGCATGACTCCATGTTTACAGCTTCACTTCTCCTCAGCCTAGTGTGAGTTTGAGGTCTTTGGTTCCTGCCAAGTATCTTAAAACTTTTTTTTGCCGCATCACAGTCAGACTTTCTCGGATTCTTTAGACTTTTGCTCTGTACCCCAACTGCTGCAGCAATATCCGGACAGGTACAGTTCATGAAATATATTAAACTTACCACTATCTGTCTATACGGTATCAGTATCATAGGATCATCCTCCCTTGACTGAAAAATTTCACAAACAATAACACCCGGTTGTATTTCTTTCCACTCTAACTTATGCCGAAACTCTATTGGTGTTACACATCCTTTTGCCCCCTGCATTCCATATTCATCTAACATGTTTTCAATAGCCTCCTTTTGAGTCAATTTTATTAATCTGTTTTTTCTGTCCCTCTCTCCTTGGATACGCAAAATAAATTTTGCCTCACCGAGGTCTTCATTTCGAACCGTGAGTTTAAAGCAATTTTGATTTTGTTAATTTCAGCCATTGATTTGCTAACTAATAGTAAATCATCTACATACACCGTTATGTATACTATTCCATCTTCACATTTTAAAACATAAACGGAGTGATCAGAACTTATCTTTTTAAATCTTAGGCTAGTTAAAAATTCATCAAGTTTTAGATTCGATTGCCTTGGGGCGTATTTTAGGCTGTACAAAGATTTTAGCAGTTTGCATACTAAGTGTTGTTTTCTTGTTCCTACATACAATTCAGGCTGCTGCATATAAATGGTCTCCTCTAGTTCTCCATGCAAAAAGGTCGTCTTTACATCCATTTGATGTATTTCTGTATCCTTTGTAGTAGCTAAAGATAGCAAAATCCTAACTGTCAAAAATCTTACAACAGGGGAAAAAGTTTCTTCAAAATCAATTCCTTTCTTTTGATTATATCCCTTTGCCACTAGTCTAGCCTTATATCTTTCAATGGTAATATCTGGATTTAACTTCACCTTGAATACCCATTTGGTGCCGATCGCTTTTCGATCTGGAGGAAGGTCCACAAGCTCCCATGTCTGAGCCTCTATGATCAACTTCATTTTATCGTTTGCTGCCTCGATCCAGTGATACTCAGTTGATGAGAAGGCTTCCCGGATGGTCAGAGGCTCCCCTATGGCTGCGGAGTAGGCGAAGTGAGAACTTGCTTGCAGCAGGCTACTGGATCTTCTTCCCTCTAGAAATTCTGAGGCTGAAATTGTCGGATCCCGTGCGTTGCGCTTGTTGATCTGGTTGCGATTTGTAGGCAGTGAGTGCTCTTGGTCCGTTTCAAAATGTACTTGTTGTTGAACGTGATTATGTACTGACTCTTGTGTTACCACTTGTGGATTTTGCATCTATGGATCAATAGTATGGATGCTATCTAAAATGTCATATTCCTGTACTTTTTGCTGCTTCTGCTGCTCTATCATATTAAATAAGTCTATCGAGTCTAGTTCATCTTTGACAGCTATGTTTCTTGCTACAATTATTTTTTGCCTCTCAAAAACAAAGACTCTATAACCTTTAGAGTGATCATCAAACCCTAACAAAATGCCCGGTAATCCTTTAGGTTCCATTTTCCATTTTTCATTGGACGCATCCAAAAGAAAACATTTACTTCCAAAGACTTTGAAGTGACTGATATCCGGTTTTCTACCCGTCCAGATCTCGTAAGGAGTGGTTTCTACCGATCTTGAACCTATCCTATTTTTGATATAAACTGCAAAATTTAATGTTTCAGTCCAGAATTTGGATCCACGTCCTTATCCGCAAACATGGACCTAGAGATTTTTGTGATAGTTGTATTTAGTCTTTCTGAGACCCCATTTTGTTCTGGAGAGTATGGAACAGTTAGTTTGTGACTTATACCTTCTTTGAGTAAGAAGTTTTCAATTTCTTTTGACGTGTATTCCCCGCCATTGTCCGATTTGAGCTCCAGAATTGGCAAACCGTGTAGTTTTTCCGCCCACACTTTGTAGTGTTGAAAATGAGTGAAGACTTCGCTCTTAGCCTATATGAAGTAAACCTTAGTAAACTTCAAAAAATCATCTATAAATGTAACCATATATTTCATCCCCCTGGCAGATAGTACCTTTGTAGGGCCGAAAACATCAGAGTGAATGAGTTGTAAAAGTTTAGTAGATTTATGTTCAAACTTTTGAGGAAATGGTAATCTGTGTTTTTTTCCTAGTGCACAGCCATCACACGTTTTAGGTGACTGATTTGAGAGAGTAACTTCTTCTATTTTGCCAGCATTGACCATCATTTTCATACTATCATAGTTCACATGGCCTAATCTTTTATGCCATAGTTCATATGTCGATAATGTACGGGAATACAAAACATCATTTTCTTTATTATCGGGCATATCCATTCGATACATTTTGCTGGCATCTCTAGTTCCCGTAACTGCAATTTTTCCATTTTTGCTAACAACCTGCCTGCCATGTTTCAGATTGACCTCAAACCCTTTACTTTCTACCAAAGAAGTTGAAAACATTTTTTTCTTAAAATCTGGTACATAGAGAACATTATGAAGGGTTCTCTCAACTGCCTTGCCTTCTACATCAACTAGCAAGGAGACATCACCTACAGCCCGTGTTTACACAATCATTCCACATGCATAGTAGTTATTTTTCTCCGATGTTGATTTCAGATTTTTGAAAACTGCCTTGTTCCAGCACATGTGGGCCGCCGCTCCCGTGTCCATTATCCATCCATTGTCTTTTGCGCCCTCCATTGGTGTTGCCATATCAAATAGATCATCATCCTCCTTGTCAGAGAGTGAAAGAGACTCGTCCTTTTTCATTACAATAAAAACAAGCATTGAGATATTGTCTATTTCCTCTTTGATTAAACTGTCTAGACTGATTCTGATTGTGATTAAACTCATTTCTCTACTGGTTAAATTGAGTTTTTTTGTCAAATTCTGTGTTAAATGCCTCTACTTGTTTTTCACCATTAAGAATTTTAGAATCTGCTTCCTCTTCTAATACCAAATTAATAGCTAACTGTAATGTCCAACTAGCTTTATCTTTTTGATTCAACCTATTTGACGTTGCTTTCATAGTAGTAGGATGACCTCTCATTAGCAAAACAACCTGCTAAAACTGTAGAAAAGATCCACCGGCACAAGCATGAGAATCTATTAGTATTTGAAACTTGTTACAATATTTTGCCATTGTGCCACTCGTGTATTTGTAGTCCCAAATTCGTCCAGCCAAAAATAGTTCTTCCTGAAGATTAGCCTTTTCAAAATCATCCTTAAGAGATTTCCAGATATCGATCGCCTTTTTCATTTTATTTGCGACATAGCCAATTCTTTTGAGATACAAAATTTTAAAATCGGTCGAGTTTGGGAATTTTTCTTGGACCAAGACGGATCCGTTTCCGCCAATGAACCATCCAAAATATCCAAAAGGTTAACATTATCGAAGTGTGTCTCCACCATATCCGCCCAATAAGGGTTTTTTCCCCCCGAGAAGATAAGAATTATTGATCACAGGCCCATAAACCATTGTTCTACGACCATTGGAGCAGGTGGAGCAGCAACAGTAGTAGTAGAAGTAGACATAGTTCACCACAGAAGCTTATCAAGAATCTCATCAAACAGCAACCTTTTACAGCTCAATAAAATTGACACACAAGTCGAAACTGCTTCAAACTGTACCACAGTATAGTGTATCACAAAGTCTGGAAACTCCCAAAGTTTGAGCACAATTTATCCAACATACACCAAGATATGCAACTCAAAAGTTTACCAAAAGCAGTCTGCAGATTACACAGTTTGGAAGTCTGGATACATAAAATGTTCTACGTCCTAAGTTTGATACTCTTCACTCATTTCTCCTATTACATAGTGTTGTACCGCCAATATAAGTGTTCTAAAAGATACGTCCAAAAGAACTAAATTGCCACTGAGGTCTAAGTGCTCCTACTCACGCTAAAACTAATCTATCACGGTAGAATCAATATGACTGAGAATCCTATACATGTGATTTGATCAAATACTTGTCGCCTGGCTTAGTGAATCTCGTCCGTTGACTTGATTCATATCAACCGCAGCAGCGCAGTCCAATTCCTGATTACATTCAAATATTCGCATCTTCGTACCAGCAACGTTGTCACATACAAAAGTTAGCCGCAGCTGCGTTTGTCCTGTTGCGTCGCAGGCTGCGTTCGTCTGTATGGACAATATCAAAAATAGCCGCGGCTGCTCTTGTTCCATCCGCGTCGCAGTTGCGTTGTTCCAATGCTGGTGTCGGTATCAATCAAAAACTTGCACTGTGTTTCAATTGACGACGCGTGTCCCTATGGATATATATTCCGCCGTCCTATAAATTTGTTGAGACTCAAAGCTTTTCAAAAACAACACGTACATCTAGCTACTGTAAAAGGATTCTAAGTCTAAAAGGATTCCTACGTAAGAATCAACAATTCTAATAAAGGTATGTACATTCCACTAAATAAAGTACACAACGCTAAACCAAAGTACTAGACTTATAGCGTAGCAAGTAGGAATCCAAAAGTAGTGTGGAAAACAACAAGTAGTTTTAGAATGCTTTAAGTGTATTTCAACAAGGATGTTAGGAAATAATATAGATACAATTTAAAAGGGGAGAGAGGGGATATAAAAGAAATTTTTGGTGAAGCTCTTTCCAAATTCTTTATCTTTTTTAATCCCAAATTTGTATTTTTTCTTTCTGCGTAAAGCCTTCAAATTATGGTTCACAGCACCCACACTATGTATGGCCTTCCAAATAAATTATTCCACACTATTTACTAAAAACACAGAGACACTTAAGGTTAAAGACAAAAAAATGATATTTCATGGCTTAAGTTCCACATGAAAAAGTGTTTCCAAAGCCTTTTTCCCTTACTTACTACTTCCTTCTATTTTCATAAGTACTCTCATGGGCTTAAAATTAATTACAAGTCAAATGAGTAAATTTAAGATGGAAACATAAAAAACCAAGCACCAAAACTAGCCAAAAAAAAAACTAAAATTATCCACTATGTCTATTTAACATTATTGGATAATAAAAAATAAACTAGTGTTTTTGGTGCTGGGTATATTTTCCATGAAAAACATCCTAAGTTTTTACTCCCTAAGGTAACAAAAATAACATTACTTGTCTATTTATCCTCTCTCTCTTCCTCTATATTTTTTTTCTGTACTTTTCCTCTGTTTTTGTCTTGTATACTTTTTGTTCTTCTCTCGTTCGATCATTTTCTTTGTACCCTTTTAGGAAGGACAGCAAAAAGGTACGGAGAAAATGGAAAAAAGGGGGACATTAATATCTAGGATTAAGTCCAACATGTTTGGTTTCCGTATTAATAACATTCTCATTGAGAGAAAAATCCTCGATTCCCAAAATTCTGGTGACGTCATCCAGAGAAAGTTTTGATGAAGAAAAAGAAGAATTATATGGCGGGAAAATTTCATCAATTGAAGAAGGATCTGATACTTCTACATATGGGGTCGGAAAAGGGGTCGGAAAAGGGGTTGAAAAAGGGGTTCCTGAAGGAATCTCCAAGTTTCCAGATTCCCCATCCCCAGACACCAAATTTGTAGTGTTTCCAAACACTTTCCTTTTTTCGGTAATTTCAAATTTTGAATTTTGAAGGCAAATGTCACGAGATCCTTCCCCAATTGAAGTGTTTGCCATATTAGAAAATTGAATTGATAAATTTAACAATTCATTGTATCCGTAATGTCGCGAATTCCGTCCACTCGCTTTCTCGACCTCTCTCCCTCCAATTCTCATGCTCTCCCTCCTCAATTCCCCTGTTTTTGTATTCTCAATATCAACATTTTTGTCTATTTCCATACCAGAATCCGTGCCAAAATCGATAACAGAATCCGTAGTGTAATCCGCCGTAATGTAGTCCGTACAGAAATCTGTACAATTGATGCAATAAATGTCCAAATCTTAGGGACAGCGTTTCGAGGGAAGCTGCGAGGAAGCTAGCTCGCTACTGCTGCTACTACTACTGCTGTAATTTTCATTCACTTTTTCCCTTTTTCCAGCCTCTCTTAACACTGTAGTTTCTAGCCATGTTTCTTTGTCTGTAGTGAAAGCCTCGATCGCTTTCGCATCGGAAGGCTGTCGTGGAAAAGACGACAAAAAGAGAAAGATAAGGACAAAATTGGGAATTGAATGAGAATTGAGATTCTTGGGGGGGGGGGGGGGAGGGGGAAGAGGAAGAAAGAGATACAAATTTGGTTATTGATGGGGACACAATTTTTGTCAATTTTTTTCGGGTTTTGGGTGTCATGGTTGTTTTTTGTTTTTTTTTCTCTGTTTACCTTTCACTTTTATTCTCCTTTTTCCTGATGTTGAATCAAAAATCAGAAATTACTAAAACTTAGAAATTGGTGAATACTAAAACTTAATCACATTAATTTCCTGGATCCAAAATGTAAAAATTGCCATTGAAAAATGTGTTTTTTTTCCTTTTTCTTTTGTAAGATTGTGCTTCTGCCAGTAAGTTTCTTAATGTGTTTCTTCCCCTTATTTCCCGGAATAGAAATCTACAGTAAATCATGTGGATCTACAAAAATTTGCGCCATCGAAGTGAAGATCCGATTGGACATGCCTAAAAAAAATAATTGGGTCCTCGGAGGCTTTCTGAATTCATGATTTTTTATTTTTTTTTCTTTTAACTTTTTTGAAAGGCTATTAAGAACGCAAAAAGCACACAAAAAAAAAAAAAAACAGTTGAAATTCGTACCATTAAAGAACTTAATATTTCAGAAAGTAATATTTTCCATTGACGCCCAAGGTTTTTCCAATAATTCTGCAACAGAGAAACAATAATAAAAAAAAAATCAAAAAAAAAATCATAACCACACATTTATCAGTCTATCAATCACTCTTACTCCGAAAAATCGTTAGAAAAAACATCAAGAACAGCAACCAGAAAAAAAAACACACACACAAACACACGCTCAAAAAAAAAATTACGAATGAAACAAGCCCATAAAAACGACCATTTTTCACAAAACGATAGAAATACAAGTCCATAGTGCCACGTGTCTCACTCTCACAGCGCCATCTGTCCTTCCGGGAAGTCTCTTCGCAATTTTCGACCACCGGCAGCCCATCATAAAAAAGCCAATCACAATCGTCCGACTCTCCTCCTCCGTAAATTTGCTTCTGTTGAGCTGCTGCCACGTGGCACCATCCAAAAACCACACGTGGTAAATTCTTAAATCCTTACACACTTGATAGATCCTCACACACGTGTTCAATCCTCACACACGTGTTAAATCCTTAAACACGTGTCAACGCCAAAGCTATGAAGTTCAAACAAGAATAAAACCAATTGAACAAAATTGTTGAATTAACATAAAGAATACAAATAAAATAAAAATTTGTCGAATTAAAATAAAGACTTGGTAAGGTCCCAGTCTAAAAACAGTTATTGGGGATCTGGACCATATTAAATGTACTATTCAATGGTTGAGATTGTCCCAAAGATTGAAAAAAAAAAATGAAGAATCGCTCCAAACAACACATTCTTTTAATTATTTGGAGAGAAAACCTTAAAATTAGTTCTCGAGTAAAAGATTGTGTGATTTTATTTAAGACAAAAAGAAGATACATATTCCTATCCTACACCCATGTCAATCTTTTTGAAAAAAACAAAAAAAAAAAAACCTAGCACTCGCCGAAAATTAAAATAAAAAACAAAATCGGACCTTATTTTGAACCGATTTTGGGAACTAAAAAAGGTACAAAAAACGAAAAATTGAAGAATTTAATGAAATTTAACGCAGATTTTGTGAAACAAATTGGAAATTATTCGATCTGACAAATAATTTGTGCAATTAACAAAAGATCCGCATTTTACTGACATTGAATTTCGATGAATTTAGGAAAAATTCACAAAAGAATTTACATTCTGTAAGACTTTAGCGATGTTTCTCTAATTCCCAATAAATTTACAGTAATTCAGATGAAATTTATGAAATTTCATCCACTTTGTAAAAAAAAATCATTCGATAGATATCAAAAAATCAGTAAAATAAACCAAACTTGTATCATATTTATGAGACTTCATTAGGGAAATTCACTTAATTCAAATAGAAAAGTAGCAATTTTATCTAATTGGCACAAAATTTATGAAATTTCGTCAAATTGGAAGAACCTTTCATTGATTTGGTAAGAAAAAAACCATCCAATTGACACAAAAAAAAGACTAAGAGGATGGAAAAAGAATAAAAAAATCACACTATGCTTCGAACACAAATCACATATCTACATTTTCCTTTGACAATTTGAAATTTTCTTTCCTAATATTTGTTTTATCTTGCATAATGTTAGAAAAAAAGTCAAAATTTTACAAATTTATAGCTTATAATGTTAATAAAAACAGTTAATATAATAAAAATTTAGCATTACCTCGGGATCCAAATGTTGCATCCACCTTCTTCGACATCCTTTCCCTCCGCGCCCAAGTAGTCCCGCACGTGCGACCACGTCATCCCAGCGAATCGTATCGCTGCGGCATCCCGTCAATGCGCGCCGGAGCGCCGCATCTTCCGCCGGAGTCCACGGCCGCCGCGCCATTTTTTGTTTTTGGATTTTTCTTTCGTTTTTTTGTGAAGGCCGCCTTCCAAATACTTTCGAAAATTCGCACGTTCGCGACTTTTGACAAGTTTAAATGTCGACGAACCGAGACGAATGCGAAGACAAAAGCGGTAGACTTCTTAATTCGACAAAAATTTACGTCGTTTGCGATCGAAAAGGTGCGCAAAATGATTGCACCGCTGATTCTTGTCCCGAACCATAAAGATTAACTGTTTCCGTACAGACGAATCTGATTTTCGACGGTATATCTGCGCGATTTTCCAGCTGCTCATTCACCAATACCTCGCCCGGCTTAGCTTCGGCGAAATTACTTTGAGGGCTGTAGAGCGTCATTTAATTTACAACCAATCAAAAATATCCTGAATGACGTCAACAAATAACCTAAATGACAAATTTGAAAATATGACGCCGGTCGTTATTTTGTCTCTTCTGTCATAATAGTTTTGCCCAAGTGGATAAACTGTGATGTTGATGATTGGTGGATAGGGGAAAATGAGTGGGTAGGAAAACTCCACGTCAGCAAAAAACATGTGACCGTGTGACTGCTTTCACGAATTTCCGTACACAATTGTGGATTCTGACAACCCGACGGGCCAATAGTCACTCGTGAGCAGAGTCAGCTGCGTTGGATTTTGCGGAGATATTGTCCTTTGCGATCATCGTACGTGAAGCGCGTATCCAGAAATCCAAAGAGATAGGCCAAACAAAATCTTTGCCGTTGAGCCGCGAAATTTCCGGAGATATGACGCAGAAGACCTGACTGCTGATTCGTCCAGAGATCTTTCCCTTTTCCGAAACAGATATCCTGCCAGTTGCACAAATTTATGGGCAGGTTCTCCAGGAGATTCTGCCCCTTGACAATTCTTAAGGGCAGCAGCCGAACAAATTCGTGCAGCAGTCATTTAATGTGGCGGTTATGGAAGAAGATTTTATTATCAGAAATCGCGATGGTGAAATCATCAAAGTACGAAACACGATTTTATTATCAAAATCGGGACAGGTGAAATCATTAAAGTACAAAACAAGAATAAAATGGAAAATTGTTGACGACCATTAAAGGTAAGACAAAACGAAAAAAAAAAGAACAATACGAAAACTAAGGGTGACGTTCCATTAGACGAAAAGTGAGGTTGTTTACAGAAATCCGGACCTCTCCGTACTACGCCGTACTACTTATTTTGTTTTTATAAGCGAACAACATTACAGAGAATCTTGCCAATATTCTCCAAATGTCTAGGAGGTAACAATGGCCGTTGGATGTTTTTTCGCGAAGCATTCGCTTCCAAAGTTTATGTAAATGGTGATGTACCTCCTCGACGTACTCACCATTTACAGAAAAAATTGAGCGACAACACGTTGGATAATGAACATACGTGTCAAGACGAGAACCAACGGAAATCGAAAAATTTCGCACATGATACATACATTCAAAAATCCAACCGACATCACAAAAGTAATTTCGTAACGAGCTTTCGTCGTGCTATTTTTGTTACCAGCCATTCGTAACACTATTTGTGGCAGCGCTCATTCGTCACGAGAAAAAGCAGAAACCTAAAAATAATGAGTCGGCATCTGACAAGCGTTTGCAAAGAGTACAAAATGAGCCTTGATCCGCACGTACATGGTATGCATATGACGAATTTGAGTTAAAGTTGGTCGGTGTAAAAATTATTTGACGATTTTCAATACACGATCTTATCTTACGTGGTACCACTCATTTCCGAGCACGTGGATTACAGACGCTGCGCGAGAGAACAGCGTTCAAAGTGTAGCATTCTGTAATGTAGGGTGGCGTTCCATCGGGGAATTCTGCAATCGTACGAACAACATTACAGAATGCTACACTTTGAACGCTGTTCTCTCGCGCAGAGTCTGTAATCCACGTGCTCGGAAATGAGTGGTACCACGTAAGATAAGATCGTGTATTGAAAATCGTCAAATAGTTTTTACACCGACCAACTTTAACTCAAAGTCGTCATATGCATACCATGTACGTGCGGATCAAGGCTCATTTTGTACTCTTTGCAAACGCTTGTCAGATGCCAGCTCATTTTTAGGGTTTCTGCTTTTTCTCGTGACGAATGAGCGCTGCCACAAATAGTGTGACGAATGGTCGGCAACAAAAATAGCGCGACGAAAGCACGTCACGAGATCACTTTCGTGATTTTCGTTGAATTTTTGAATGCATATATCATGTGAAATTTTTCGATTTCCGTTGGCTTGCCCTCGTGACACGTACATTCATTATCCAACGCGTCACGGGTCAATTTTTTCTGTAAATGGTGAGTACCTCGAGGAGGTACATCACCATTTACATAAACTTTGGAAGCGAATGCTTCGCGAAAAAACATCCAACGGCCATTGTTACCTCCTAGACATTTGGATAATATTGGCAAGATTCTCCATTTACATAAACTTTGGAAGCGAATGCTTCGTGAAAAAACATCCAACGGCCATTGTTACCTCCTAGACATTTGGAGAATATTGGCAAGATTCTCCATTTACAGAAACTTTCAAAGAGAATGCTTCGCAATAAAACATCCAACCGTCATTGTTACCTCCCTGACCTTTAGAGAATATTGGCAAGATTCTCTGTAATGTTGTTCGCTCATAAAAACAAAATAAGAAGTACGGCGTAGAACGGAGAGGTCAAGATTTTTGTAAACAACCTCACTTTTCATCTAATGGAACGCCACCCTAAGTAACACTAATAGAATAGAAAGTCGGAAAAACAAATAGGAAAGTAAAGATAACTACTAGGTTTACTAACTCGAAAAAAAAAGGGTCGTCAGCTGAAAACCTATAACAATTCCACATTAAATGTCAAATTATATATATATATATGTATATATATATATAAATGTATATATATATATATATATATATATTAGTGTTGTGTATAGGTAAGGATTTGCCGATAACCGATATGGGCCTTTTTTTGGGTAGCCGATAATCGATATATTGGTACGATATATCCTTATCGTTGTTATCGCCGATAAATAACCAATATTTATCAGTTATTATTAGCGATAACATCGATATCGATAACTATCGGCGATATTTGTACGAACCATAGATAAATGTACGGCCAACACTCAACTGACGTGTTATTCCCCGGACGCGCCGCAGACTCCCTTCCCCCCGATTTTAGTTAAAAATCGCGATATTTCCTTCACTATTTCTAATTTAATGGGGTTATACTTGGTTTTACACCCTTCCATACCCGTCCAGAATGTCCTTTTGACTGTTATTATTTTTTTGCAAGATTAGTTACTCCCTGATATCACTTTCATTAATTGTCTACATTAGTTTTTTTTTTTAATGTATTTTCAGTCAATTTTCGAAACAACCCGCAATAAGGTCAGCCAAAATAAATACATAAGCTGAAATTTGGACGATTATGAGCTATTAAAAATTTAAAATCTAAAAATTATAAAATTCTTAACCTATCAATTATCAATCTTTTGAAATCTTCAATGTCAGATTTCTCAAAATCCAATTACTAATTGTCAAAGTTTTAAAATTCCAAAATCACCCAATTCAAAATCTGAAAATTGTAAAATTCTTAACCTATCAAATATCAATCTCCATAAATTTTCAATGTCAGATTTCTCAAAATCCAATTACCACATTGTCAATGTTTTAAAATTCCGAAATTTCAAAATCTGAAAATTATAAAATTCTTAACCTATCAAATATCAATCTCTATAAATCTTCAATGTCGGATTTCTCAAAATCCAATTATCACATTGTCAATGTTTTAAAATTCCAAAATCACCCAATTCAATATATGAATATTATAAAAAAATTAACCTATCAATATCAATCTCTATAAATCTTTAATGTCAGATTTCTCAAAATATAAATACCACATTGTCAATGTTTTAAAATTCAAAAATCACCCAATTCAAAATTTGGAAATTGCAAAATTCCTACCTTTAAAAATTTTACCCTCTAAAATCTAAAATATTTCAACCGTACATTCTAAAATAGTACACAAAAAAAATACCACTACATTAAATTTTTTTTATGAACATTTCTACCAATCTCCAAGTATTTTTCCTGATTCCCTTAGTCGTTTTCCACTACGAAATACCGTATTTCCCGCATTATCATTGTTACTTTTTTCTCTTTCAATCGCCTTCTTTTTTTCATCACGATTATTTATGAGGGACTCCGTTGCTTTACAGGATGTTTTTAGAAAAACCAGATTTTCAACGGACTCTGAACTAAACCTATTTCGTTTCACCGTTGCAATTTGACCGGCAACTGAAAATACCCGCCCCAAAGGAGCCAAAATAGCAGGTATAGCTTAAACTATTCGAGCTAAAGAGCTCAATGCTGGAAAAAGGTGACATTTTCCAGCCCACCATTTCAAAGGGTTCCCTGGCTCATTCTAGAAATGCTCTAAAATATTACACCCTTTGTAAAGTTGGATTTCATGGAGCAAGTGGTCCTTAAACTCATCTCAAGTGAGGTCAAGATCAGAATTTGTAGGAGGACCTTCTATTCTGAACGTCGAAGACATTAGTAAATCTATTTTTAGCGTCATAAAAATACCATCATCGTCTTCATTCTCAGTAGCCACCCCTTTCACGATAGACATATTTTCACTTTCCAAAATTCCACCGTCCGCACCAACCACTGAAGGTTGAGAACTTTAAACCTCCGCGTCAAATTTTTCCAACAAAACAAAGAGTATTTCTTGCCAAACTTTGTCTTGTTCTAAAGAATACAAAAATGCAAGTTGTTTCGTCCTAAGATCCAACGCGGAAGCGATAAACATTTTCATGGGGAGCGTCGCAAGCTCAAGAGTTTCAAACCGGGTTTCAAAATCAAAAACCATTTTGGATGCAATAAGGTGAATTGCCGAATGCTTATCATTTTCAATTGAGGTGTCATTTTTAATTAAGGTTTCATAAACCACGCTCTTCACTCCTTTAAGAACTGAGTTGATTATAATGGGAACCCAACTCAATGTCACATAATTTTCTCCTTCCAAAACTCTTTGAGCAACCATAAAAGGCTTCAAAAGAGTGACTCCTTTTTCGATAACAATCCATGATTCTTCACTAAATTTTGCATTTATTGGAACCACTGTTATCATCAAAATAGATAATGGTTCCTTCAAATATAAAATGGAAGCAATCATAGAATAAGTAGACCACCAACTTGTAGCTTCATCGACACAAAAGAATTTCACTTAATTCTTAATTGAGTGGCAAAACTTTTGAGTATGTCATTTGCTCTCAGGGAGCTTTTGAAAAACCTTACTAAATTCCTTGCGGCTTTCATATGTGCAGACACACCTGGATTTGCAAAGAATTTCCCAATGACCAACTCTAAGAGGTGGTTAACACTTTCTTGTCAATCACATGACATAGCTTTTACCCGCTTTTTTCATGGCAACCGTAGTGTCAATCACACAAACTGCCACAGCACTTTCGGAAATGTGTCAATCACATGACATAGCTTTTACTCCCTTTATTTATGGCAGCCGTAATGTCAATCACACAAACTACCCCTGCAATTTCGAAATTTTTATACCTTGCCAACATGTCCTTATACTTTTCTTTTATGGCTTCAGCTTTGTGACTCCCCCAAAAAAGGAACACCCTATGTTTACATTTAAGAGATCCCATTACGACTTTGATGGAATGGGCAGTTAATGAACACTAAAATGTTGAGATTTGAAATTTTTAAATTCATTCAATAGATCTATGAGAGGAGACTGAGGACTTAGAATATTTTTGTCTAGGTTAGATATAATACTTACCTTTGACAATGTGACAGTAGCAGATACACAGTAAAGTGTATAGTACTTCTACAAGGACACGCGTCGATATTTGAAGATGATGCATGTATTCCAGAGTGGCGAACGACACCCACATACGCGTATCGCAAATCGTACGGGCGGGTTCAATGAATCGGAAAGACGCGGACTAAGGCGAACATCTGGGAGAGAATTGTGTGAGATCGACAGTAGGTCGTCGATACAAACCAATTTAACGAACGCGATTAAAGTGGGGACCTCAATGACTAAGTGCGCCGTACGCACTCAAGATATTCATACCACTTACAACATTTATCTGGACTGTTGTAATTAATAGTCGGCACCATCAATTGTACGGACGCTATTTAAAAATGTTTGGAAAACACACAATTGGTGTTTAGCGCATTAGAATTTAGTGTTACATTGTTCATTTAGCGGCATTAGAATTTAGTGTTACACTGTTCATTTAGCGGCAAGTAGTAATTAGGGTTTTAGAAGTACTTGCAGTATAGTAACCTACTGGTTGTATACCTTGTCGTAAGTAAAGATATTACCGTAGTACTATCACCTGGTTTAGTGTGACCAGGAGATACTCATTGTGAGTATATAGTTTAGGACTTAGCCAATTTTGAACTATCCAGTTTTGGGATTATGATACTTTAAGGGCAGTTTTTGGGAAACTTTTGGGCGTCATATCTTATGATTTACAGGGTCATTTGGGCTGCAATTTTGGGAATTCTCAGTTTACTTCTTTGTGCATCAATGTTGCAAATTTAATGCATATTAGCCTTTTAAGTCTTATTTTGTGTAAGCTGAAAGTTGGTTGTTGAGAAGGTTCTTAATAGTTTCTGTTGTTTTCCATGTCTACTTCCACTACTACTGTTGGTTCTCCTCTTGCAACGGTAGTTGTACAACAACAGTTTATAGGCATTTCGTCATGAATTCCTATCTTCAATGGCCAAAAGTATGCGTACTGCGCGGCGATGGTTTAATCTTCGTTTGAAATTGTTGACTTACTGGGGGTCTTGGATGGCTCCATTGATGAGCGCAATGGTTGAATCTTCGTTTGAAATTGTTGACTTATTGGGGGTCTTGGATGGCTCCCTTGATGAAACAGATCCGAGTTGGGCGAAAAATAATTCAATGGCAAGGAACAATCTAATTCTTTGTATTTCAAAAAATCTGGTCATATCCCGACTTAAATTGAAAAAGGCAAGGGAGATTTGGACATCACTGAAATCTGCGTTTGAGAAAGCGAATGTCTAAGTGGAGCTCTTGGTGGCTTGAAAAGTTTGGTGGTACAAATACTCGGGGGGAACTATGGTCGAGTATTGTGACAACGTTTGTGCTTTTATAGATGCACACTCTTCTGTTGGGGGATCATTTCCTGAGTTTCATTAGGCGGCTCTGCTTATTAGAGGCTTTCCTAGTAGCATGAAAGATGTGTCTGCTCAGTTAAAGAATCATGATAAAGCTAGTTGGTCATTTCAATTAGCATATAATCTTATATTAGAGGAAGAGTCTAATAATAAACCCATTGAAGGAGATGGAAAGGTTGAAGCTTTTGCCACAGACTTTGACAAAAGAAATTAATTTAATCAGAGTAGGAATCAATTTAACCAGAATTAGAATCAGTTTAATCAATTTAATCAGAGGTCAAATAGACAGTCTTCTACTATTTGTTTCTATTGTTCTGAGAAGAGTCATGGATTGTTTCTATTTTTCTGAGAAGGGTGATGGAAACAGGTACTATCCTTAGCTGAAAAAGGCTAATGAGACAGGTTTATACAGGCCAGGTTGGCAACAAAGCCAATATCACAAAGGCTTTTCTAGAAATCCTACCCGTGGAAATGCACTCTTTTCAGCTACTTCAACTGATGCAGATGAGTCTCTGAGCTTCAGTGAGCAAAAGGAGGCGGAGTTATTTGCTATGGCGGCAGCCATGAAGGGTCCCAAGGATGTAGGATGCATCATGGACACATGAGCATCGACCCACATGTGGTGGAACAATGCTGCTTTTACAAATCTGCAGCAAACACCTCCAAAGAGTTTATATGCTTGTGGCATGAGTGTTCACACCTCACCTCCGGGTGATGTTTCTTTAATGGTAAATGTGGGGGGAAAGTCGGTAGAGAGAACTCTTCATGATGTTTTACATGTCCGAGCCTTAAAAATAATCTTTTCTTTACATCATTAGTGGAGAGCATTGGCTTTGAATTCATTCTAAAAGGAAGTAGACAAGTTGTTAGCAAGACAGGAAAAGTAGCAGTAACATAAACTAGAGATGCTAGCAAAATGTACCGGATGGACATGGCTGAATATAAAGAAAATGGTGTTCTCTACTCCAGTGTCCAATCTGATAATCAGTTGTGGCATAAATATTATGACATATGAATTATGTTAGTCTAAAGAAAGTGGTGAATTTGGGAAAAGTTAATGGAGTCTCTCTCACCTCTATAAAATAATGTCATGGTTGTTCACTTGGCAAGATCCAAAAATTGCCATTTCCACAGGAAAGAGACCACAGATCGGAAAGAGTTCTGCAGCTAATACATTCTGATGTTCTCGGTCCTTCACACGTGGAGAACAGTACTTCACACGTGGCTTCGGCTGGAGGCGTCCACTATATGGTCACATTCACAGATGACTACTCGAGGTACACAAAATTTTACTTCATGCAGCATAAAAGTGAATTGTTTACTCACTTCAAATACTACAAGGTGTGGGCCGAAAAGCTTCATGGAGTTTCGATCTTGGCGCTGAGATCGGACAATAGGGTAGAATACACATCAAAGGACTTCGAAGAATTTCTCCTTCACGAAGGTATCAGTCTCTCACCTCTATAAAATCATGTGATGGTTGTTCACTTGGCAAGATCCCAAAATTGCCATTTCCACAAGAAAGAGACCACAGATCGGAAAGAGTTCTGCAGCTAATACATTCTGATGTTCTCAGCCCTTCACACGTGGCTTCGGCTGAAGGCGTCCACTATATGGTCACATTCACAGATGACTACTCGAGGTACACAAAATTTTACTTCATGTAGCATAAAAGTGAAGTGTTTACTCACCTCAAATACTACAAGGCGTGGGCCGAAAAGCTTCATGGAGTTTCAATCTTGGCGCTGAGATCGGACAATAGGGTAGAATACACAGCAAAGGAATTCGAAGAATTTCTCCTTCACGAAGGTATCAGTCACAATCTTAAAATTCCATATATATCGGAACAGAATGGTGTTTCTAAAAGACTAAATAGGACAGTGACATAGAGTGCTGGGTCCATGCTTGCAGATAAAAGGCTTGATTTGAAATTCTGGGCTAAAGCACTTAACTGTGCTGTTTATATGAAGAACAGAATTGCTTCTAGATCTGATAGCACTACACCTTATGAGTTTTGTACAAGAGAAAAATCTGATGTTAGTCACTTTAATATCTTTGGAAGCAAGTGCTTTATTTTAGACACTTCACAAGATAGATGGAAAATGGAGGGTAATGGCTTACCAGGGATTTTCATGGGGTATGATGATAATGCAAAAGGGTATAGAGTTTTTGTACTTGAGAAACAAAAAGTGATTATCTCTACAAATATCCAGATTAAAAATCAGCAGGATTCGGTTGACTTATTTAAACTGCCAGATCAACTGGAAAAAGAAAAACAAGAATATGTTATTTTTCACCAGGCAGAGCGAGTCTACTTTCCACCGGCAAATGGGACACCTTTTCCTTCGGTTCCTCTAGTGCCTTCACAGGATGCTTCACCGCAAGTTACAACGCAGGCGGAAGGAAGAATATGTTATTTTTCACCAGGCAGAGCGATTCTACTTTCCACCGGCAAATGGGACACCTCTTCCTTCGGTTCCTCTAGTGTCTTCACAGGATGCTTCACCACAAGTTACAACGCAGGCAGAAGGAACTGCTACATATTCAGTGCCAGCTCAAGTAACGGTTCAAACAAAGCAGAAAAATCAGAGGTTGTCGACGATTTTAGCCTCAGAATTTCCAAGGGGAAAGAGATATAGCAGCCGTCTGCAAGGAATCTCTCACTTTGCTTTTCTGCAAGCAATAACCTTACTTTGTTTTTTCTGCAGCTACAAAGGAGCTTTTCTGCAAGCAATCAACTTACTTTGCTTTTTCTGCAGCTACAGAGGAGCCTCTAACGATCCAGGAGGCCTTCTCATCACCTGAGAGAAATCAATGGATCAAGGCGGCAAACGATGAAATGAAGTCTATTATGGAGGCACAGACATGGGAGGTGGTGGATCTTCCTCCGGGTAGAAAAGCCATCTGCAGCAAATGGGTATTCAAGGTGAAGCTGAACCCGGACAACACCATCGAAAGGTATAAGGCCAGACTAGTGGCCAAGGGGTATAATCAAAAAGAAGGTATTAACTTTGAGGAAACCTTCTCTCCAGTTGTTAGATTTCCCACTGTCATAATTTTGCTAAGTCTAGCGGCTATAGAGAATATGGAAATACAACAAATGGATGTTAAAATTGCCTTTTTGCATGGAGAGTTAGAAGAAACCATTAATATGAAACAACCTGAAATGTACGTTGAAAAGGGAAAGGAAGAATTAGTGTGTAAATTGATAAAATCTTTGTATGGGCTAAAGCAAGCCCAGCGTCAGTGGAATTTGAAGTTAGATGAGTTTTTGACTGGGCTAGGTTTTAGGAGATTTAGCTCAGATCATTCAGTATAATACTCAAAAGTTTCCCAAAAACTGTTTGCATTTTTACTACTTGGAAGTCTAGATACATAATATGTTCTGAGTCTTAAGTCTTATACTTGTGTTGAACTAGCAACACCAGTGTACTTGAGAGGTACATCAAACCACCATGCTACCACTAATCTGTCAAGCTACCACTGAGCTATCACTAAGCTACCACTGAGCTATCACTAAGCTACCACTGAGTTACCCACTAAGTTACCACTGAGTTCCCCACTAAGTTGACTAGAATCGTATCTATCGCAGTTGCTCTATCCTGTACAGAATCACATTAAGAATATCAGACGTTGCGTTATACGTACGGACCATATCAAATATAATCGTGGTTGCGTTGTCCTGTCTGTGTTGCAGCTTCGCTGCTGCGCTGCACTGCTGTATAGCAGGTGCGCTGCTCTGTCTATATAGCAGCAACGCTGCTCTGTTTGTACAGCAGCTGCCCTGCTCTGTCTGTATAGCAGCTGCGCTGCTCTGAGACTGAAAGCTTTCCAAAAAGACAACAATAAAGAATATAGAAATACATCAAATGGATGTTAGAACGACCTTCTTATATGGAGAGTTAGAAGAAACCATTTATATGAAGAAACCTGAAATGTATGTAGAAAAGTCAAAGGAAGAATTAGTGTGTAATTTGATGAAATCTTTGTAGGGGCTAAAACAAGCCCCGCCAAAATGGAATTTAAAGTTAGATGAATTCTTGACTAGGCTAGGTTTTAAGAGAATTTGCTCAGATCCTTCTGTATATTTCTTAGAAGGGGAGGATGGGATAGTATGCATTGTTGTAAATGTGGATGACATATTATTAATACGTAAGTCAATGGTTGAAATAAACCGCATTAAAGCGACTTTAAGGTCTAGGTTCAAGATGGAGGACCTTGGTGAGGCCAAGTATATCTTAGGAATACAGGTAGAAAGTGACAAGAACAAAAGATTGATTATGTTGACTCAGAATGAAACAATACGTAACATGCTAGAAAAAATTTGAAATGAAAGATGTAAAGGGATCTGTAACTCCCATGGAATTCAGACAGAAATTGGAAGGAAACGAGTCAAATTCAGGCATTATGGTGTGTGAGAGTCTAGAGACAAGGGAGGAAGAGTTTATGGCCTCAAAACCATATAGACAAGTAGTTGGAAGTCTTATATATTTTATGAACTATACGAGACTTGATGTTGCAGCAACTGTGGGAGTCTTCAGAAGAAATATACAGAATCCTAAAAAGGCAGACTGGGAGGCAGAAAAAAGGGTGTTGAGATATTTTGCAAGAACTCGAAATCTTAAACTTGTACTCGGAGGAGGAGAAGTGAAAATACAGACATAGAGCAATGCAGGCTATGGCGATATGCCAAGCCGAAAATCTACAAACGACTTTGTTCTTAAGATTAGAGACAGAACTTGCTGCTGGAGCAACAAATTACAAAAGGTTATAGCTCAATCCACAATGGAGTCAGAATACATCGAAGCAGCTTTTGCCCTCAAGGATTTACACGAACTTGGATATATGCAAACAGGTCCTCAGGCTATCTCGTGTGAAAACCGGGCATCCATTCTAATTGCCTCTAACCCTAGCCATCATTTTTAAAGCAAATACATGGATGTTAGACTTCACTTTGTCAAAGAAAAAGTGCTTGCAAAAGTCATTAAATTGTGTTATTTACCGGATAAGAAGTTTGGGGGTCGACATGTTAACTAAATAAAAAACCTATATTTTCTCAACTAAGTGCCTGTGAATCATCAAAAGATGGTGGGAGTAGGCTGCAGTTAATGGCGGTAATTTGATAGATGTGCTCGTTTTTTAATCTGTTTGTCTGTACGTGTGTTTTTCGAAAAAGTTTGATTTACAATTTACAATGTAATTTAATTTATTTGTTTCAATACTATAGTTTTAGAACTATAAAATATTGTTTTTAATTTATTGGCGTTAATGTGTTGCGTTGTCCGTAATAGATTTTAGTTAAACGGATACGGAACAAATACATTATAAGGCATACCACGTTTTATAAAGTAAATAAATTAATAGAGTATGTTATATAGTAATATTGTATTCATACTATATTTTTTTAAAGTTATCGCCGATATGGAATTTGTTGGTCTTTGACCGATATATCGGAACCTCTAACCGTTCGAAAAACTGATAACTATCGGTATCGGTGTTATCATGATAAATTTTTAACCGATACACAACACTAAAAATTACATATATCATATATATGATTAGGGTGGCGAAAAGGAAAGCCCCTCAGCCCTTGACCATCATTCACGACTGTGCTAAAGGGCAAAAGAGATATTTTGGCAAAAAAAAGTCAACATGACAATTAGAGAAGGGCTATTAGGTCCTCAAAATTTAAATGATCCTCAAGCGCAACCATGCAACAAGTTCTAAAAGGAAGAGTCCAAGCTCTCAAAATATCTGAAGAAAATGGCGGGAAGTTGTCAACTAGGTCTCGGTGAGCATAAACGCATTCTTTAAAGGCAACTGCATCACAAGTCACATCACTGGTTTAAAATGTCGCACGTGAGGACACATCGGAGCTTGTAGGGTGTGTCCGTGTAGAGACAGAAGGTCCTCAACAATATATGTCGCACCTCACGTTGGATTGTAAATCTGACTTCTCCCTCAACAACAATGATTACATCCTGAACTACATTATGTATAGTACGCTTCCTACGGTGTGAGCCAAATAGTAAATGGAGACCTTCCAAGTTATGAACAAACGACAAATGTAACGAGGCTTCTCTAAGAGCGACACTTGCGACAAGCCAGGACGAGATGTAAGCCAAATAGAGATTGAGGCGAAGACAAGCGAAGTGAAATACAAATTGGAGTAGGAATGAGGCAATCCTTGCCCCCTAGCACCATACTAATCCAGGTCATGCTCACTCTTCAACTATAAGTTGCGCCTCAAGGAGGTTTTGGAAATCAACAACAATTACCTTATCATCGACATGTTGTTCCACTTGTGAGTGATTGTCGATAATGAGAGAAAAGAAACGCGGAACTACATCTTTAGACCGGTAAAGTGAATAATTACATAATAATGATTACTCAAATTGAAATGAGACCCTCGTAGGAGTCATATAATACTTGGGCTAATATAGGAGTATTTTTTCCACCACAAACTTAAAAATGCCGATAAATTGTAACAAAGCTCAACTCTCCAGCGAAGCTATAGGCACTATGGTGGTTATATGATTCCTTCCAAAAAAATCGTAAAAGACTAGTAAAACAACTTGACGACGTGCTAGTAGTCTTCCCAAACAATCAAATATACGATGGTAGACGAGTTGACATTTGACAATAAAAAGGCGATTAACAAACTGTTAAGTTGAAAAAATGCAAGAGAATTTAAGAAGGAAAGTGTGCGTCAAGTTCAAAGGTCTTTGTATGAGAAAATAATAAGATCTAGACAATCAACATGAAATTGTCGGTCATTTACGATCAGCATGCACAAGTAGTGCATTGTTCTCTAATAGTTGTTTTGGGGCAGCGTGTCGATTATAAAGCTTCACCCAATTAGAAAAGATTGAGTGTGACGACATCATACAAAGAATATTGGATGATAAATGTCATTGACCGTCAGGGTTAAGCCTCTTGAAACTCCGAGACCTTTATAGGCCCTCATAGTATGCAGCTTCTAATAAGCTATTAGGATAGCCTTGACCCCCTTTGTTTTCACCAAGATTAACTGCCACCTTGGCAGGCAACAACTCTGACCAGTCACACCCTTGTGAAGACAAGACTCCCTTGAGTCAATAGCAAAAAAAAATCAAGTGATTTGCTCCCCTGAGCACTAAGTTATGGATGGTCAAAGATGACCTTTTGTACAAAAGCACTTTGGGAGAGCGGTGGCTACCTAAAATTTTCCTAAGTCTGAAACCCCTCTCTAAACCCTCTACTACTAGAATACGGCACCAATCAAAACACTATATCGTACAGAAAGGTACAGGTGCCAATGAACTTTATGTACGGCCAGGGTACAACATACCCAAGAAATTGACGTCTGCCATATCTAGACTCCTTCTAGTGCTCTTCGAAGATGCCGCAAGCCAATGAAGTAGCGCCACGTGTCACTTAGTATGGATGTGACCATTAGCCGACAAAACGTCCATTGTGCGATGTTGGCTCGCACCGTGGCCGTCTGATTCAAACCGGCTTTTAATTATATCAGGTGCGAGATATTTATTTCGTGCGGTACCCTCATCAGTACTAGGTATAACTGTGTCTATGTGCTAAGGGGAAGTTTACTCTGTTAAATGAATTTCTCTAATAACATATATTTCAATAGTTATCGTGCCCTATATGTCTCAGCCCTAACGGTTATTCTGACGGACGGCAAGTACCACGATTAAGCCCTGGGTCCGCCAGACCTTTTTGGAAAATCTACCAAGATCACACCTTTTTGGTAAATCTACCAATATCTTGCTACCTATCTCTCTAAAGAGCTTAGGCAGCCATGGTTTTAACTCCCTCTTTATCCTATTGTTTCTTTCTGAGTCAACATAATCAAACTTTTAATCCCGTCTCTTTCTACCTGTATTCCTAAGATATACTTGGCCTCACCAAGGTCCTCCATCTCAAACCTAGACCTTAAAGCCGCTTTAATGCGGTTTATTTCAACCATTGACTTACTTATTAATAATATGTCATCCACATATACAACAATGTATAGTATCCCATCCTCCCCATGTAAGAAATATAAAGAATTGTTGTAATTTATAAATCTTTATTTCAGTCAATAGGGGTAAAAATAACTTAGGTTATTTTTCCTAGTAGTCTACTATAAGACTTACCTTAATTAGTGTTACAATAGCAAGAGGTACAGTAGAGTGTATCGTACTCTATCGTACTTTTGCAGGGACACGTGTCGGCGAAATAACGTATGCAGGTTTTTGGAGTAGCGCCGACAATCAGCCATACGCGTCAAAAAGTTGACGATGCGATTCACATGATCAAACGAACAGAATCTGTCCCGAGTATTCCGGAAACATATGGTACATCTCGACGGTACCATCGTCGATCGAATTCGTTCCAACGGACGCGATTCACCTGGGACCACAAGCGCGATTCACGATGGACCACAAGCGTGATTCGCGTGGGACCACAAGTGACGAAGCACTCAGGTGCCTCGTACTACATGACCACATTGGGCTGGACTTTAGCGGTCACCGCTGACTAAGCATTTGGAACGTTTTTTGTACGGTTAGAACGTTTTGTGTACGGTTCAATTTCTGTAAATATCTGAATAACATTAGTTTGTAGTTTAGTGTGATAAAAAATAGTGTTCCGTTAATCAGGTTTTAGAAATAGTAATTAGGTTTTTAAAGTACAGTAACGTACAGGTAGGATGCTTTTTCGTTATTCAGGATAATAACCGTAGTAACGGTTACCCGAATTAGTGTAGATTAATAGATACACACTGTGAGTATATAACTTAGAACTTAGACAATTTTGTAGTATCCAGTTTTGGGAATTTGATTTTCTAAGGGCAGTTTTTGGGAAACTTCTAGACATCATATCTTATGGTTTACAGGGTCATTTTGGCTGCAAATTTGGGAATTGTCAGTTTGCTGTATTGTGTATCACTGTGGCAAATTTGAAGCATATTGGCTTTTTGAGTCATATTTTGTGTCGGATCTAAGTTGGCTGTTGAGTAGGTACTTTGATAGTTTCTGCTGTTTTTTTCATGTCTACTTCCACTACTACTGCTGGTTCACCGCCTGCAACGGTGGTTGTAGAACAACAGGTTATGGGCCTTTCATCAAGGATTCCTATCTTCAATGGCCAAAAGTATGCTTACTGGGCGGCGATGGTTGAATCGTCGTTTGAAACTGCTGATTTATTGGGGGTCTTGGATGGCTCCCCTGATGAAACAGATCCAACTTGGGCGAAGAAGAATTCAATGGCAAGGAACAATCTAATCCTTTGTATTTCAGAAAATTTGGTCATGTCTCGACTGAAAATGAAGAAGGCGAGGGAGATTTGGACGACTCTGAAATCCGCTTTTGAGAAAGCGACTGTTCAAGAGGAGCTTTTGGTGGCTGGAAAAATTTGGGGATACAAATACACGGGGGGATCTATGGTAGAGTATTGTGACAATTTTCGAGCGCTCATTGATGCTCACTCTTCTGCTGAGGGGTCATTTCCTGAGTTTCAACAGGCAGCTTTGCTTATTAGAGGTCTCCCTAGTAGCATGAAGGGTGTGTCTAATCAATTAAAGAGTCATGATAAAGCTAGCTGGTCATTTCAGTTAGCATATAATCTTATATTGGAGGAAGAAAGAAATACTAAACTCCTTGAGGGAGAAGGAAAAGTTGAAGCATTTGCAACAGACTTTGACAAAAGAATTTAGTTCAATCAGAATAGGAATCAGTTTAACCAGAATCAGAATCAGTTTCATCATAGGCAGAATAGGCCATCTATTACTACTTGTTTCTATTGTTCTGAGAAGGGTCACGGATACAAGTACTGTCCTAAATTGAAGAAGGCTAATGAGACAGGTTTATACAGGCCAGGTTGGCAACAGAGCTAGTATCACAAAGGTTTTTTTGGAAATCCTTCACGTGGAAATGCTCTCTTTTCAGCTTCTGCAACTGATGCAGATGAGTCACTAAGCTTCAATGAGCAAGAGGAGGCGGAGTTATTTGCTATGGCGGCTGCCAGGGAGGGTCCAAAGGATGCAAGATGGATCATGGACACGGGAGCGGTTGCCCATATGTGTTGGAACAAGGCGGCTTTTACGCATCTGCAGCAAACATCTCCAATGAGTATCTACTATGCTTGTGGCATGAGTGTTCAAACCTCAGCTCAGGGTGATGTATCTTTGATGGTAAATGTGGGGGGGAAGTCAGTAGAGAGAACCCTTCACAATGTTTTGTATGTTCCAGACTTTAAGAAAAAATCTATTTTGTACATCATTAGTGGAGAGCAAAGGCTTTGAGGTTGTTCTGAAAGGAGGAAGACAGGTTGTTAGCAAGAAAGGGAAAGTAGCAGTAACAGGGACTAGAGATGCTAGCAAAATGTACCGGATGGACATGGCGGAATATAAAGAAAATGATGTTCTCTACTCCAGTGTACAATCTGACAATGAGTTGTGGCATAAAAGATTAGGACATATGAACTATGATAGTCTTAAGAAAATGGTGAATTTGGGAAAAGTCGAGGGAGTTTCTCTCAGTTCTCATCCTATAAAATCATGTGATGGTTGCTCACTTGGCAAGATTAACAAATTGCCACTTCCACAGGAAACGGACCACAGATCACAGAAAGTTCTACAACTAATACACTTTGATGTTCTCGGTCCTTCACAAGTGGTTTCAGCTGGAGGCGTCCACTATATGGTTACACTCACAAATGACTACTCGAGGTACACTAAAGTCTACTTCATGTAACATAAGAGTGAAGTATTCACTCACTTCAAACATTACAAAGCGTGGGCGGAAAAGCTTCATGGAGTTCCAATCTTGGCGTTGAGATCGGACAATGGGGGAGAATGCACATCAAAGGAATTCGAAGAATTCCTCATTCAAGAAGGTATTAGTCACAATCTTACTGTTCCTTACACACCAGAACAGAATGGTGTTTCTGAAAGATTAAATAGAACAGTGACAGAGAGTGCTCGGTCCATGCTTGCAGATAAAGGGCTAGATTTGAAATTCTGGGCTGAAGCACTAAACTGTGCTGTTTATATTAAGAATACAATTGCTTCTAGATCTGTTAGCACCACACTTTATGAGCTTTGGACAGGAAAGAAACCTGATGTTAGCCACTTTAAAATCTTTGGCAGCAAGTGTTTTATTCTAGGTACTTCACAGGATAGATGGAAAATGGAACCTAAGGGCTTACTAGGAATTTTTATGGGGTATGATGATAACGCAAAAGGATATAGGATTTTTGTATTTGAGAAACAGAAAGTAATTATTTCTAGGAATATCCAGATTAAATATGAACAGGATTCGGTTGACCTTTTTAAAGAGCCAGATCAACCGACGAAGGAAAAGCAAGAATATGTCATTTTTCACCATACTCAGCGAGTCTACTTTCCACCGGCAAGTGCGACACCTCTTTCTCCAGTTCCTCTGGTGCCTTTACAGGATGCATCGCAACAAGATACCCCTCGGGTGGAAGGAACTACTACAGACTCTGTTCAGGATCAAGTTACGGTTAAACCTAAACAGAAAAATCAGAGGTTGCCGACGATCTCAGCCTCAGAATTTTCGGGGGGAAAGAGATCTAGCAGCCGTCTGCAATCAAGCTCTCACTTTGCTTTTTCTGCAGCTACAGAGGAGCCTCTAGCGATCCAGGAGGCCTTCTCATCACCTGAGAGAAATCAGTGGATCGAGGCGGCAAACGATGAAATGAAGTCTATTATGGAGTCACAGACATGGGAGCTGGTGGATCTTCCTCCAAGCAGAAAAGCCATCGGCACCAAATGGGTATTCAAGGTGAAGCTGAACCCGAACAACACCATCGAAAGATATAAGGCGAGACTAGTGGCCAAGGGGTATAATCAAAAAGAAGGTATTGACTTTGAGGAAACCTTCTCTCCCGTTGTCAGATTTCCTACTGTCAAAATTTTGCTAAGTCTAGCTGCTATAGAGAATATGGAAATACAACAAATAGATGATAAAACTGCTTTCTTCCATGGAGAGTTAGAAGAAACCATATATATGAAATAACCTGAAATGTACGTTGAAAAGGGAAAGGAAGAATTAGTGTGTAAATTGATGAAATCTTTGTATGGGCTAAAACAAGCCCCGCGTCAGTGGAATTTTAAGTTAAATGAGTTTTTAACTGGGCTGGGATTTAAGAGAATTAGCTCAGATCATTCTGTATATGTCTTACAAAGGGAGGATGGGATAATTTACATTGCTGTATATGTGGATGACTTATTATTAATAAGTAAGTCAATGGATGAAATAAACCGCATTAAAACGGCTTTAAGGTCTAGGTTCGAGATGAAGGACCTCGGTGAGGCCAAATACATTTTAGGAATACAGGTAGAAAGAGATAGAAACAACAGGCTGATTATGTTTATTGCAGGTACTCGAAATCTCAAGCTTGTTCTCGGAGGAGGAGAGGTGAAAATCGAGACGTGGAGCGATGCTAGCTATGGCCACATGCCAAGCCGGAAATCTACAACCGGCTTCGTTCTGAAGATTGGAGTCGGAACTTGCTGCTGGAGTAGCAAATTACAAAAGGTTACAGCTCAATCCACAATGGAGTCAGAATATATGGAAGGAGCTTCCGCCCTCAAGGAGCTCCTATGAGTCAAGTCCATTTTACAAGAACTTGGGTATATGCAAATTGGCCCTCAAGCTATCTGATGTGACAACCAAGCTGCCATAGCAATTGCCTCTAACCCCAGCCATCACTTTAAGAGCAAACACATGGATGTTAGACTTCACTTTGTTAGAGAAAAAGTACTTGCAAAAGTCGTTAATTGTGTTATTTACCAGATGAGAAGATGGTGGCTGACATGTTAACAAAAACCCTTCCTGCTCCTAAGTTACAATTTTGCAGAGATGCTATTGGACTAAGTGAGTAACTGAGTCTAAAGATTTAGGGGAGTGTTGTAATTTATAAATCTTTATTTCAGTCAATAGGGGTAAAAATAACTTAGGTTATTTTTCCTAGTAGTCTACTATAAGACTTACCTTAATTAGTGTTACAATAGTAAGAGGTACAGTAGAGTGTATCGTACTGTATCGTACTGTATCGTACTTTTGCAGGGACACGTGTCGGCGAAATAACGTATGCAGGTTTTTGGAGTAGCGCCGACAATCAGCCATACGCGTCAAAAAGTTGACGATGCGATTCACATGATTGGACGAACAAGATCTATCCCGAGTATTCCGGAAACATATGGTACATCTCGACGGTACCATCGTCGATCGAATTTGTTCCAACGGACGCGATTCACCTACGACCACAAGCGCGATTCACGAGGGACCACAAGCGTGATTCGCGTGGGACCACAAGTGACGAAGCACTCAGGTGCCTCGTACTACATGACCACATTGGGCTGGACTTTAGCGGTCACCGCTGACTAAGCATTTGGAACGTTTTGTGTACGGTTAGAACGTTTTGTGTACGGTTCAATTTCTGTAAATATCTGAATAAAATTAGTTTGTAGTTTAGTGTGATAAAAAATAGTGTTCCGTTAATCAGGTTTTAGAAATAGTAATTAGGTTTTTAAAGTACAGTAACGTACAGGTAGGATGCTTTGTCGTTAGTCAGGATAATAACCGTAGTAGCGGTTACCCGAATTAGTGTAGATCAGTAGATACACACTGTGAGTATATAACTTAGAACTTATACAATTTTGTAGTATCCAGTTTTGGGAATATAATTTTCTAAGGGCAGTTTTTGGGAAACTTCGAGACATCATATCTTATGGTTTACTAAGTCATTTTGGCTGCAATTTTGGGAATTGTCAGTTTGCTGTAATTTGTATCATTGTGAAAAATTTGAAGTATATTGGCTTTTTGAGTCATATTTTGTGTCAGTTCTAAGTTGGCTGTTGAGTAGGTACTTTGATAGTTTCTGCTGTTTTTTTTCATGTCTACTTCCACTACTACTGCTGGTTCACCGCCTGCAACGGTGGTTGTAGAACAACAAGAATGATTTGAGCTAATTCTGTTAAAACCTAGCCTAGTCAAAAATTCATCTAACTTTAAATTTCATTGTCGCGGGGCTTGGTTTTGCCCATAGAAAAATTTCATCAATTTACACACTAATTTTTCCTTTCACTTTTCTACATACATTTCAGGTTGCTTCATATAAATGGTTTCTTCTAACTCTCTATCAAAGAAAACAGTTTTAACATCCATTTGATGTATTTCTATATTCATTATAGCCGCTGGACTTCACGAAATTCTGACGGTGGGAAAATTTGACAACTGAAGAGAAGGTTTCTTCAAAGTCAATACCTTCTTTTTGATTGTACACTTTGGCCACTAGTCTGGCTTTATACCTTCTATGGTGTTGTCCGGGTTCAACTTCACCTTGCATAACCATTTGCTGACGATGGCTTTTTCTGCCTGGAGGAAGATCCACCAGCTCCCATGTCTGTGCCTCCATAATAGACTTCATTTCATTGTTTGTTGCCTCGATCCACTGATTTCTCTCAGGTGATATGAAGGCCTCCTGGATCATTAGAGGCTCTTTTGTAGCTGCAGAAAAGGCAAAGTGGGAGCTTGCTTGTAGACGGCTGCTAGATCTCTTTCCCTCCGGAAATTTTGAGACTGAGATCGTCGAAACCTCTGATTTTTATGTTTAGTTTTAACCCTAACTGGAGCTGGTACACAGTATGTAGTAGTTCCTTCCACCTAAGGTGTTGCTTGTGGTGAAGCATTCTGTGAAGGCACTAGAGGAATTCAAGGAAAAGGTGTCCCACTTGGCGGTGGAAAGTAGACTCGCTGCGTATGGTGAAAAATGACATATTTTTGCTTTTCCTTTGCCGGTAAATATGACACTTTAAAAAGGTAAACCAAATCCTGATCATCTTTAATCTGGATATTCCTAGAAATAGTCACTTTCTGTTTCTCATATTCAAAAACTCTATATCCATTTGCATGATCATCATACCCTTTGAAAATCCTAGATAGGCCTTTAGCCTCTATTTTCCATCTATCCTGTGAAGTATCTAAAATAAAACACTTGCTGCCAAAGATCTTAAAGTGACTAACATCAAGTTTTTCTCCCTGTCCAACACTCATAAGGTGTAGTGCTAACAGATCTAGAAGCAATTCTATTTTTAATACAAACAGCACATTTTAGGGCTTCAGCCCAGAATTTCAAATCTAGCCTTTTATCTACAAGCATGGACCGAGCACTCTTTGTTACTGTCCTATTTAACCTTTTAGAAAAAACCATTTTATTCTGGTGTATATGGGACTGTAAGATTGTGACTGATACCTTCTAGAAGGAGAAATTCTTCGATTTCCTTTGATGTGTATTCTCCTCGTTGTCTGATCTCAACGCCAATATTGGAACTCCATGAACTTTTTCCGCCCACGCTTTGTAGTGTTTGAAGTGAGTAAACACTTCAATTTTATTTTGCATGAAGTAAACTTTCGTGTACCTCGAGTAGTCATCTGTAAATGTGACCATATAGTGGACGCCTCCAGCCGAAGCCACTTGTGAAGGACCGAGTACATCAAAATGTATTAGCCGCATAACTCTTTCCACTCTGTGGTCTGTTTCCTGTGGAAATGGCAATTTATGGATCTTGCCAAATGAACAACTATCACATGATTTTATAGGATGAGAGGTGAGAGAAACTCCATCAACTTTTCCCGAATTCACCATTTTGTTTAGAGTAACATAATTCTTGTGTCCTAATCTCTTATAGCACAACTCATCATCAGATTGGACACTGGAGTAAGAACATCATTTTCTTTCTATTCAGCCATGTTCATTCGGTACATTTTGCTAGCATCTCTAGTTTGTGTTAGTACTACTTTTCCTTTCTTGCTAACAACCTGCCTACCTCTTTTCAGAATGACTTCAAAGCCTTTGCTTTCCACTAATGATGTAGAAAAATGATTTTTTTTAAAGTTTGGAACATACAAAACATTGTGACGAGTTCTCCCTGCAAAATTTCCCCCCACATCTACCATTAAAGATACATTACCCTGAGTTGAGGTTTAAACACTCATCCCACAAGCATAGTATATACTCTTTGGAGAGGTTTGTTGCAGATTTGTAAAAGCCGCCTTGTTCTAGCACATGTGGGCCGATGCTCCCGTGTCCATGATCCATCTTGCATCCTTGGGACCCTCCATTGCTGCCGCCATAGCAAATAACTCTGCTACCTCTTGCTCATTGAAGCTTAGAGACTTATCTGCATTAGTTGCAGAAGCTGAAAAGAGAGCATTTCCACGAGTATGATTTCGAGAAATGCCTATGTGATATTGGCTTTCCTGCCAACCTGTATAAACCTGTCTTATTAGCCTTTTTCAGCTTAGGACAGTACTTGTATCCATGACCCTTCTCAGAAAAGTAGAAACAAGCAGTAGAATATTGTCTTTTTGGCTTCTAATAAACTGATTAAACTGATTCTGATTTTGGTTAAACTGAGCTCTTATTGTCAAAGTCTGTGGCAAAAGCTTCAACCTTTCCTTTTCTTTCAAGGAGTTTAGTATTAGACTCTTCCTCCAATTAAAGATTATATGCTAATTGAAACGACCAACTAGCTTTATCATGACTCTTTAACTGAGCAGACACACCTTTCATGCTACTAGGAAGTCCTCTAATAAGCAAAGTTGCCTGCTGAAACTCAAGAAATGACCCCCTAGATGAAGAGTGTGCATCAATAAGTGCACGAAAGTTGTCACAATACTCGACCATAGTTCCCCGTGAGTATTTGTACCCCCGAATTTTTCCAGCCACCAAGAGCTCCTCTTGGACATTCGCTATCTCAAAAGCAGATTTCAGTGATGTCAGATCTCCTTCGCCTTCTTCATTTTCAAGCAAGACATGACCAGATTTTTTTGAAATACAAAGAATTAGATTGTTCCTTGCCATTGAATTATTTTTGGCCCAACTCGGATCTGTTTCATCAAGGGAGCCATCCAAGACCCCCAATAAGTCAGCAGTTTCAAACGAAGATTCAACCATCGCCGCGTAGTACGCATACTTTTGGCCATTGAAGATAGGAATTCTTGACAAAAAGCCCATAACCTATTGTTCTAGAACCACCGTTGAAGGAGGGGAACCACCAGTAGTAGTGGAAGTAGATATGAAAAACAGCAAAAACTATCAAGCACCTACTCAACAGCCAACTTTCAGCTTGAACAAAATATGAATCAAAAGGCCAATATGCCTCAAATTTGCCTTAGTGATACACAAAATACAGTAAACTGACAATTACCAAAATTGCAGCCCAAATGACCCAGTAAACCATAAGATATGATGTTTGGAATTTTCCCAAAAAATGCCCTTAGAAAATCATATTCCCGAAACTGGATACTACAAAATTGGCTAAGTCCTAAGTTATATACTCACAGTGTGTATCTACTGGTCTACACTAATTTGGGTAACTGTTATTGCGGTTTTTATCCTAACTAACGACAAAGTATCCTACCTATACATTACTGTACCGTTACTACCTCAAAAACCCTAATTACTATTATCCAAAAACCTAATTAATAGAACACTAATTGTTTATTACACTAAAGTACAAAACAATGTTTATACAGATATTTTCATATATTGAACCATATTCAAAACGTTGAACCGTACACAAAACGTTCTAGATGCTTAGTCAGCCGTAGTCGTTAAAGTCCAACCGACAGTGGTCGTGCAGTACGAAGCACCTGAGTGCTTCGTCACTTGTGGTCCCACGTGAATCACGCTTGTGGTCCCTCGTGAATCACGCTTGTGGTCTCAGGTGAATCGCGTCTGTTAGAACAAATTCAATCGACGATGGTATCGTCAAAACTGTACCATATATTTCCGGAATATCCGGTCCAGATTCCGTACGTCTGATCCTTATGAATCCACTCGTCAACTCCGTGAAGCGTGAGGCTGATTGTCGGTGCCACTCCGTAAAATCTGCATACGATCACTTGCTGACACGTGTCCTTGTACAAGTACAATATACTTTATTGTACTTTTTCTATTGTAACACTAATAAAGGAAAGTATTGCAGCAGACTACTTGGAAAATATTCTAAGTTATTTTAGACTTTTCTACTGAAATAAAGATTTCTAAATTACAACAATGTTGAGATGAGATTTATTTTTAACTCATGAAAATAAACAACACATCAGAGAATGTAACTATGGATGTCTTTCCCTCTACTAAGAATTTCAAATCTACCGATCCTACCAAAGTAGTAGTGACTACCCTCCCATCCCCATACTATATCTCTACAATGGGAATCTTTCTCATCTTTGTGAATAAGTGTTTATCTTTACAAATGTGCATAGAAGCACCTGAATCCACAATCCAACCTGCTTAACTTGACTGTCCTCCGTAGGCACATTTCTGTTTACATGGAATTTTGACCTAAGTCTTCACCTCCATCTCCTCATCCAACAAGAGTTCATCGTCCTCGAATTCCACCTCATGTACCTTTGTCACAAGAGCCTTCTTCTTTCCTCTCGCGGATCCACTGATCTGCCCCTTCTTTAGTCAATTGTAGTTAGCTTAAAACACTCCGCCATGTAGTGCATTGGTTTTTTATAGAAGCGACAAAGCCCTTTGGGAACCCTCGGTTCGCACTCATTGGAGTGATTTTTCTCTCCCCCTCCTCTATAGCTTCCGATGGGTTTCTTTGAGTCCATGTTCTTTTAATCAGTCCCGTCACCCAAGGCTTGTTCACTCTTCCCTCCCCTTCAGATCTTTTTGGTATTCTACAGAACGAGAATCATCCTTACCACATAATTTC